>PISX010025622.1:0-25874 GCA_004024625.1 Mellivora capensis | reverse complement strand
TTTTTTTTTTTTTTTTTTTTTTTTTTTTTTTTAGTTCCATGAAAAATACTGTTGGCTTCTTGATAGGGATTGCATTGAATATATAGGTTGCTTTGAGTAGTACAGTTAAATGATACTAATACTTTAAATCCATGAATATGGTACACCTTTCCATTTATGTCACCTTCAATTTCTTTCATCAATGTATTACAGTTTTCAGAGGATAGGTCTTTCACCTCTTTGATTAAATTTATTTTGAGATATTTTATTATTTTTGGTGCTATTATAAATGAGTTTGCTTTCTTAATTTCCCTTTCTAGTACTTTGTTGTTAGTGTATAGAAATGCAACTGATTTCTTTGTATAAATTTTGTGTCCTGCAGATTTACAGAATTCATGTATCAGTTCCAATAGTTTTTTTGGTGGAGTCTTTAGGATTTTCATTTTTTTTTATAACATTTAATGAATTTACTTTTTTATTTAAAATTTTAATTGAATACATATAAATTTCCAAGTCCTAGATTAAACTGATGGAATACAAAATAAAATGAACTCTTATCAAGGAGTTCAAGTACAGTAAATCATTATTAGACATACATTATCAGTAAGATATGATAATGTATGTATACAGTACAATGAAAATTCAAATATAGTTTAAGTATTAAGTCCAAGAGTGAAGTCAAGAAGGGCTTCTTAGAAAAAACACCTCTACCGTAATCCACATTTTTGTGTTGCCAGTCCTTAAAGATCTCTTTATTTTTTTAAATTTTTATTTATTTATTTTTAATTTCTTTTCAGTGTTCCAGAATTCATAATGTATGCACCACACCCAGTGCTCCATGCAATACGTGCCCTCCATAATACCCACCACCAGGCTCACCCAACTTCCCACCCCCCATCCCCTCCAAAATCCTCAGATTGTTCTCAGAGTCCACAGTCTCTGATGGTTTGTCTCCCCCTCCAATTTCCCCCAACTTACTTCTCCTCTCCATCTCCCCATGTCCTCTGTTATTCCTTATGCTCCACAAATAAGCGAAACTATATGATAATTGACTCTCTCTGCTTGACTTATTTCACTTAGCATAATCTTTAGGATTTCCCAAGTATAGTATCATGTCCTCTGCTAATAGTGACAATTTAACTTCTTCCTTACCAATTTGAAAGCTTTTTATTTCTTTCTTCTCTCCTGATTGCTGTGGCTAGGATTTTTAGTACTATGTTAATAAAAGTAGTGGGAATAGATATCATTATATTGTTCCTGATCTTAGAGGGTAAAGCTTTCAGTTTTTCACTATTGAGTATGATAGTTGTGGGGTTATCATGTATGGTCTCCATTAAGTTGAAGTGTGTTCCCTCTAAACTCACTTTAATGAATTAGAGTTTTTATCATGAATCTATGTTATTTTATGATACTTTTTTCATCTATTGAGATGATCATATGTTTTTTATTCTTAATATGTTGTATCATGCTGATTGATTTGCAAATTGGTTGATTTGCAAGTGTTGAAATATTCTGCGTTCATGGAATAACCCACTTGATCATGGTGAATGATCCTTTTAAGGTATTGTTGAATTTGATTCACTAATATTTTGTTAGTGATTTTTGCATCTATGTTCATTACAGACATTGGCCTACAATTTTTTTGCTTTCTCCCTCCCTCCCTTCCTCCCTCTCTTTCTTTCTTTTCCTTTCTTCTCTCTTCCTCCTCCTGTTCCTCCTCCTCCTCCTCCTTCTTCTCCTTCTTCTTCTTCTCCTTCTTTTTCTTCTTTTCCTCCTCCTCCTTCTCCTTCTCCTTCTTTCTTCTTCTTCTTCTCCTTCTTCTTGTTCTCCAACTTTTCCTTCTCCATCTTCTCCTTTTTCTTCTTTGTAGTGTCTTTGTGTGGCTTTGATATCAGGGTAAAATTGTGAGGTTTTCATTCCTTTTCTATTTGAGGGAATAGTTTGAGAATAAGTATTAACTTTTCTTTAAATTCATGTTAGATTTCATCTGTGGAAAAAACGTCCTGGACTTTTGTTTGGAATATTTTGATTACCAATTCAATTTTTTTACTAGTAATCAGTCTATTCAAATTTTCAATTATTTTTCTGAATCAGTTTTTGAAAGGCTTATGGTTTTATTTTATCCAATTCTTCCATGTTGATGTATAATTTTTCATAGTATCCTTTTATAATCCTTTGTAGTGTTGCTTTCACTTCTTTCATTTCTGATTTTGAGTTTTCGCTTTCTTTCTTGATGAGTCTGGCTAAATGTTTAACAACTTTCTTTACCTTTGTAAAGAACCAACTCTTGGTTTCATTGATCTGGCTAAATTTTTTTACACTTGATTTATGTATATGTGTTCTATTCTTTATTATTTTCTTCCCTGAATGAGCACTGGCCTTGCTTTGTTCTTCCTTTTCTAGTTCCTTTAAGTGTGAGTTTAGATTGTTCATTTGAGATTTTTTGTTGTTTGAGGTAGGCCTGTATCACTATAAACTTCCTTCTTAGAACTGCTTTCCTGTGTCCCAAAGATTTTTGGACCGCTATGTCTCCATTTTCATTTGTCTCTGTATTTTTTTTTTTAATTTCTTCTTTGGTTTCTTCATTCATGTATTGGTTGTTTAGTACCATGGTGTTTAGCCTCCATGGTCTTTTTTCCAGTATTGTTTTTTTTTTTTTTTTCTTAATTTGATTTCTAGTTTCAGATCATTGTGGTAGGAAAAAGATCCTTGATATGATTTTAGTCTTCTCAAATTTATCAAGACTTGTTTCCTGACCTGTGATCTATCCTAGAGAATGTTTCATGTGTACTTGAAAACAATGTGTATTCTGCTGTTTTGGGATGGAATGTTCTCTCTCTCTCTCTCTCTCTATATATATATATATATATATATCTGTTGATTCCATCTGCTCTAATGTGTCATTCAAAGCCTGATCAGTTTCTCCCTTTGTTAATATTTGCTTAATATATTTAGGTGTTCCAATATTACGTGTATAGATACTTGTTTTTCCTCTTTTTTGTTATATCCTCTTGTTGAATAGATCCCTTTATTGTTATGTAATGACCTTTGTTGCTTGCTACATAGTTTTTGTTTTAAAGTCTATTTTGTCAGACATAATTATTGCTATTCCAGCTTTCTTTTCAACTCCATGACATGGAATATCTATCTTCATCTTTTAACTTTCTATGTCTTTAGGTCTGTAGTGAGTTTGTTATATCACCATGTAGACCATTGTTTTATTTTTATTTTTATTTTTTAAAAGATTTTATTTATTTATTTGACAGAGAAAGAGAGATCACAAGTAGGCAGAGAGAGAGGAGGAAGCAGGCTCCCTGCTGAGCAGAGAGCCCGATGTGGGGCTCAATCTCAGGACCCTGAGATCATGATCTGAGCCAAAGGCAGCAGCTTAATCCACTGAGCCACCCAGGTGCCCCTAGACTGGTGTTTTTAAATCCAATCACTTACCTTAGGCATTTTGATTGGAACAGTTATTCCATTACATATAAGTAATTACAGTTATGGACTTATTGTCATTTTTTTAAAACTGTTTTCTGGTTGTTTTTGTAGTTTCTGTCTGTTCTTTCCTCTTCTCTTGCTCTCTTCTTTGTGATTTGATTATTTTCTTTAGTGATATGCTGGGATTCCTTTCTCTTTTGTTATGTGTTTCTAACTTAGGTTTTTTTTTTTTTTTTCCTTTTTTTTTTTTTTTTTTTTTTTTTTAATTTCATTTCTTTTCAGCGTAACAGAATCCATAGTTTTACAACACACTAACTTAGGTTTTTGATTTATGGTCACCATGGGATTCATATAGGACATCCTGTATGTATGAGTCTATATTAAGTTGACTACTGCTTAAGTTTGAATACATTTTAAAAGCACTAGATTTTTACTCCACCTTTCATATTTTATGTTTATGATGTCTTATTTTACATCTTTATATTTATGTATCTCATGACTAATTTGGTAGATGCAATTGATTTTACTATATTGTGTTTTTACCTCCATTCTGGCTTTAGTCATTAGTGATTAGTCTACTTCCAGTGCTATATGTTTGCTTTTATCACTGAAATTTTTTCCTTTCATAACTTCTTCTAGTTATGATCTTTCCTTTCCTTTCCAATTAAAGAATTCTCTTTAACCAATCTTATAAGGCTGACTTTGTGATGATAAACTCTTTTAGCTTTTGTTTTTCTGGGAAATTATTTCTATCTCTGTTTCAATCTTGAATGATACTGTTGGCATGGAATACTCTTACCAAGCAGAGTATTCTTAGTTGTAGGATTTTTTTTTCCTTCAGCACTTTGAATATATCATGGCACTACTTTCTTTTTTTAAAAGATTTTATTTATTTATTTGACAGAAATTACAAGTAGGCAGAGAGGCAGGCAGAGAGAGAGGGGGAAGCAGGGTCCTGATGTGGTGCTCAATCCCAGGACCCTGGGATCATGACCTGAGCCAAAGGCAGAGGCTTTAACTCACTGAGCCACCCAGGCACCCCCCCCCCCCTTGACTGATTTTTTACAGATGTACTTAGGTTTACTGTTTTTGTGCTTCCAGTTTTTTGTACTCTCATATATGGTCTTTCCTTTCCACTCAAAGACATTTAACATTTCTTGTAGGGCTGGTTTAGTGGTAATGAACTCCTTTAGTTTTTATTTGTCTGAGAAACTCTCTCTCCTTCTATTCTAAAGTATAGCCTTGTTGGATAGAATATTCTTGGCTGCACCTTTTTTTTTCCTTTCAGAACCTCGAATATATCATGCCAGTCCCCCTGGCCTGCAAAGTTTCTGCTGAAAAATCAAGTGATACTTTTATGAGGTTTTCACTTGTATATAACTGCTTTCTTTTCTCTTGCTGTGTTTAACATTCTTTCTTTATCACTACTTTTTTGATGTTGTAATTGCTGTATGCCTTGGTGAAGACCTTGAGTTTATTTTGTTGGGGGCTTTCTATTTCCTCCCCGGATTTAGAAAGTTTTCAGCTATTGTTCCTGTAAGTAAATTTTCTGCCCTCTTTCCTTGTCTTCTCCTTCTGGTATATCCCTGTAATATGAAAGGTATTACATTTGTGAGTATTGCTGAGTTCCCTAAATCTATTCTCATTTTGTAATTTTTTTTTCTCTCAACTGATCAGCTTGATTGCTTTACATTGATCTGTCCTTCAGGTTGCTGTTTCATTCTGCTACTTCCTCTAGTCTACTCTTTATTTCATCTAACATATTTTTAATTTAATTTATCAAGTTCTTCATCTCTAATCGGTTCTTTTTGTTTGTTTTTTGTTCTATTTGTTAAGGTTTCACTGATGTCCTCCACTTTTTTTTTTAATCTAATGAGTATCTTTATAACTGTTACTTTAAATTATTAAGCATATCACTTATGTCTGTTTCATTTAGGTCTCTTTCTGTAATTTTGTCCTGTGCTCTCATTTGGGATATACTCCTCTGTTTCCTCATTTTGTCTAATGATTTCTGTTTCTATGTGTTAGGAAAGTCAGCTATGTCTCCTGTTTTTGAAAGTAGTGGTTTTATGAAGAAACAGCCCTGCAGTGCACTGTGCCCTGTTCACCAGAACCTGGAACTTCTAGGCTGTCCTTTGTGTGTGTTGTATGTGCCCTGCTGTTGTGGTTGAACCACTTTTTCCTTCAGCCTAGTCATCTCAGTGGTCTGTTGGCAGGGTTGTTATTTGGACAGTCTAGGCCTGTCTTGGGTTTGAGTTTAGTCAAACAGACATTTGTCAGAGATGCGGGAGCACCAAACTGCAGAGCACTTTCCCCATGTTGTCCCCTGAGGCCCTTTCATTGGTGGGTTGGACCTGCAGTCAGACAAGTTGTCTGTCCCCAGCCTGTTGCTGGGGCCATAGTATTAGTGGTGTGTGTGGTTATCTTTCCCTGTCAGGGCAGGGATCATTTTGGAATGGTGCTGTCTGTCCCCTGTTGTGACTATTTGTCCAATGCCAGACTTGTGGTACTGCTTTGGCTTGGCTGCAGCCAAGAGTGTATTTACTGGAAGGGTGAATCCCCATTGTGTTAGCAAGTTTTGCAGAGGCCCTCAATGGGAGAGGACCTCCAGCAGCAGAGATTGAGGCAGGCTTGGCTGGAGGGGGTCTATATGCCAAAGCACAGGGATATAGGAGGTGAGGTGTTACCAAGTTAGGTAGGGAGTGTTAGAGCCATGCTTGTTCCTACAGGTGGCCATGTGTTTTTAATGCGGAGGGAGAGATCTGTGCCTGCCACCTCCTTTTTCTCCCCAAAAGTCTCCCAATGATCTCTGCCCCTCCAGAATGCACTCAGATTATTAAACAAATCTCCCACCCATATACCCCCAGCATTTTTCAAACTGCTAAGCTGTATCTCTGAAGGGCTGCTTGCTGTGCTCTTTAAGGGCAGGGACTAGATTCCTCTCACCCTTCTGGTTCTCTCATGAGTCTGCTGGGTTTTTTTTCTTGTTTGTTTGTTTGTTTGTTTGTTTTACCTTGTTACTAGTAGGCTGGTTCCTTTTTTTTTTTTTTTTTTTTCAATTTTATTTTTTATTTTATTTTATTTTTTTCAGTGTTCCAAGATTCATTGTTTATGCATCACACCCAGTGCTCCATGCAATATGTGCCCTCCTTAATAACCACAAACAGGCTGCTGGTTTTTAAAGTTCCGGGTTTTAAGTCCCAGTGGTTATAAGGACTCACAAAATTTAGCCCTTCTGGTTTTCAAGGCCAAATAGTATGGGGGTTTGTGTGCCCCCTATAGGCTCCCTGGTGTGATAGTTTATTTCTTTCTTCTCTCTGCCCCTAAGGCATCCCTCTCTCCTACAGATAGTTCCATCTATCCATTTAGCTCCTATCTTTGTCTCTGTCCTTCTTACCTTCTTTGATGTGGTCTCTTTGTCCATTTTGTTTGGAGGTTTTTTCTGCCATTCTTCAAGTCATTTTGGGGGGTTATTTAATAGTTATTTAATAGTAATTTGAGTGTTATCTAGTTGTATCCATGCCATAAGGTTAGTGTATGGTCTTTGTATTCTGCCATCTTCCCTGCAAGTCCACATTATTTGTGTATGTGTTTAAGATTTTATTTATTTGACAGAGAGTGCAGCAGCAGCAGACAGAGAGGGAGAAGCAGGCTCCTTGCTAAGCAAGGAGCCTGATGTGGAACCCAATTCCAGGACCCTGAGATCATGACCTGGGCCAAAGGCAGGCACTTAATTGACTGAGCCACCCAGGCACCCCTTAATCACTATGTGTTTTGATATGAACCTTCTTGGGTTTCTCTAGTCTATGGCTTTCTGTATGTCCTGGATATGGATGTCTGTTTCCTTCCCCAGATAATGCGAGTTTCAGCTATTGTTTCTTTAAATAAATTTTCTTCCCCTTCCCTCTTTCCTCTTTCTGGCATCCCCATAATGCAAATGTTATTATGCTTGATGATGTTGCAGAAATTCCTTAATCTTTTGTGGGTTTTTGTTGTTGTTGTTGTTGTTGTTATTTTTTCTTTTTGCTATTCAGAGTGGGTTGCTTTCTATTACCTTGTTTCTATATTGCTGATCTGTTATTTTACATCCTCTAATCTTTTGTTGGTTCCCTCTAACATTATCCAATGTTAGAATGGTAATTGTATTATCCAATCTGACTGGTTTTTCATATATTCTATCACTTTATTGAAATTCTCACTGAGTTCATCCACTTTTCTCTTAATTTTGGTATCTTTATGACCATTCCTTTGAATTCTTAATCGGGCATATTGCTTATATGTGTTTAATTTATTTTATTATTTTTTAAGATTTTACTTATTTGTCAGAAAAAGAGACAGAGGCAGACAGAGGGAGAAGCCAGCTCCCTGCTGAGCAAGAAGCCTGATACAGGACTCGATCCCAAGACCCTGGGATTATGACTTGAGCTGAAGGCAAACACAACCAAATGAGCTACCCGGGCACCCCTATCTCCATCTAATTTAGCTCTTTTTCTAATTTTGCTGTTTTGCTCTTTCATTTGGAGCTTTCCTCTATCTCCTTATTTTGTCCAACTCTTTGTATTTGCTCTTTGTATTAGGTTAGTCAGCTACATTTCCTGGTCTTGAAAGTAGTGTCTTCTGTAGTTGGGGTCCTGTGGTGTCCTGTAGTGAGTTACCTATGCCCTCCTCTTGTGCTTAAACCTTGATTCCTGTGTGCATGCTGGTGGGTGGGACTGGCTTTTAGCTTATTTAGCTGCAGTAACCCACTTTGCCTGTTGAGGTGCTAGGCAGTGTTTGTTCCCCATGCTATTGAGAGGCCTGACTGTAGTCCCCTTAGTTTGGCTCTCAGGTGGGGCAACCTTCAACCTAGCTCTACAATTAGCTGCTAAGACAGTTGCAAGGGCACCAAAGGGTGAGGATTTTTTCCCCTTTTACTGCAGCCCAGCTGCTGTAATTGTGGGTACACTGGTGCCTAGGATTATCTTCTCCCCATTCCAGGGCAGGAGCTGTTTTTTAAAAGTGCCTGCCATGGTGGGCAAGTTGGGTGGAACAGGACCACAAAGAAATGTTAGGGTGCATCATGCTGTGGTAACAAGGTAGGTGGAGATTTTTAGAATTGCCCCCACCCAAGAACTGAGCTATCTAAGCTTGGGGAAGGCAAAAAAGTTGGCACCCAGCAGTATATTTTCCCCCCCTGGAGAAATCTATAAATCCCTGCCCCTCTGACACAGATCCTACAATTAGTCAATAAATTTCCTTCATATATAGCCCAGGCACTTTTTAAACTACTGTTTCTATGCTGTGTCTTGAGTTGAGTTAATGTGCTGACTCTTCAAGGGCAAAGAATGGATTTCCAATAGTCTTCTAGTTGTCCCAGACTTATGCTCCACTGCTTTTTCAGAGCCAGACATTATGGGGACTCATCTTCTTAAGGTGGGTTCCCATTGCTAGGAGTGCCTAATCTAAGGGGTCTGATATTTTTACTTTTCCATGCTTGTGATGTCTCTTTTATTTGTAATTATGTTGTGCTGGGGATTTCATTACCAACCATGCCTGTGTCTTTTCTACCCATTCCATGTGGCCTTCTGATGACTAGCTATGTAGATCTATTCTGCCGGTCTTTAGGTTGTTTTCAGAATGAGTTGCAATATATTTAGTTTTTGTTTAGTGTGTCTGTTGGAGAGACAAGCTCAAGATCCTCCTACTCAGTCATTGTCCATGTACTCCCTATATAAAATATTTTAAATACCCACTTGGTACTATATCCAGAGGCATTAAAAATGGCATTTGGAATAGCTGACCTCCATTTCTGACCTCATCTCTTTTATGGCCCACTTATTTAGACCACATTCCAGAAACTTCTCTTTTCAGAAAGTGAAAAAAGCCTATGAGGGGTACCAGCTTGCCTATTGAGCCTAAGAAGGAAGCAGAGAAGAGCTTGATTTAGCTCTGGAGGCTTCTCAGCAAATATGGAGGAAAATAGATGAAAATAGTCTTTCAGGAGGATATAACAATATTTATAAAATTTAAATAAATATTCTTATTCATTCCTTCCAACTACTTTGTGAGAAAAATTATGATTATTATCCCCTTTTATAAATGAGGAAATTAAGTATCAGAAAGGTACAGTGACTTGCCCAGGGTCACAGAGCCCAGTCAGTGGTAAAGCTAGTTTGCACTTTGGCTCTCTAATCTCATTCTTATCTGCTCCACAATCTTACTTCTCTAGTACATTGAACTGCTCCACTCCCAGGTGAAGGACATCCATATTTCAGCAATTATCACTCTTTGCTCATTAGCTTCCTAATAGCCATTGATAACTTTTCAATAAATTCCCTGTTGGTGAAGATAGACAATTGATTTCTGTTAACTTTGCCTTTAACTGTACTTACTATATAATAAGAAAAGTTGAAAATAAATGAACTAAGATTTCAAGGCAATAAACTAGAGTGAGAAATGAAACTGAATAAAATAACCAAGCAGAATGAAGGAATCAATTAGGCAAGAATTAATGAAATACAAATTAATAAATTGACAAGAGGCAGGTATTAATGAAACAAAAGCATAACAAAGTAGACATGATCAAAGAAAGCAAAAGATGGTTCTCTGACTACACCATATAAAATAAACAAAAGGTCCAACTACAAATAAGCAACTACCTATATTGGGTACAAGTGGGAAAAAACTTAGTTACTGCTATGGAGAAGATTTTGAAAATATAAAAAATTTATATTTATTATTATAAATTATATTATTATTATAAATTATATAATTATATTATATAATTATATAAATTAATATAAAAAAGCATTTCATAACTAAGATAGAGTGCATTTTACAATCTATTTATATTATTTTATGAAATATATAAATGGTCAAAACTGACTCAAGAGGGAGACAACTGAACATATAAACATAGAAAAAAGTGGAAATAATAGTCAATGATCTATATTTGAAACAGTATTAGGCACACAGAGTTGTAAAAGTGATTTGACAAAACCAAAAAAGAAAAATAATCCTTAAGTAATATTGTTTCAGAGTATGGACAAAAGACATACAGCATCTCAAATCATTCTGTAAATCAGGATATTTCTGTTAATGAGAGAATTAATAAAAATAGATTTATTATACATATGAATGTTTTAAAAGCCTAATAAAATATAACCCAATTAAATTCAGTAACATCTTTTTTTTTTTTTTTAAGATCTTATTCATTTATTTGACAGAGAGAGTGAGATCACAAGTAGGCAGAGAGGCAGGGCAGAGAGAGAGGGAGAAATTCAGTAACATCTTCATGTTATAGTAGGCTTTATCCCAGAACTGCAAGAATGGGTCAACATTAAAAAATCAACACATGTAATTTATTGAATTAAATAATTAAATGCCATTCTCATAGCAGCCAAATCATTTGGCAAAATTTAATACTCTTTCCTAACCAAAACTCTCATCAAAATAGAAATGAAGATATCTCCATATTTAATAATAGGTAGGGCTCTGTCTATGAAACAAAAGCTATTCTGGATATTTCCAAGAAAAAGAAATATATATTCTATAATACAAGAAATTGATTACTTTAAAAACATATTTTAGAACACCTTGGTTTCTAGGGCAAGAGAAATGTAGGCTAGAATGTTCAACCTCAGATCTCAGGTTTGTCAGTAATTTTCAGGAAATTAGGAAGTGCTATTCACATCCTTGTTGGGAACTTCAGGAAACCACTGCTGCTGGTAACAGCTGGCTGCACTGAGTTGGTTTGAATCCAGAGAGAATTCTAAGGGTTGCTTTGAGATCTCATATCTGCCAAAGCTCAATAATCTGCCCACTATTGTTGGAGGAGAAATCATGGCTTTGGCTTCCCTCCTACCTTCCAAATCTCACACAAGTGCTTCTCAGTGGTTGAGACTAAACTGGAAATGTGTAAGCAAAGAATTTCAGACTGTGTTATTCCCAGTCTTCTAACCTTGTGATATGGGGAGAACATCAAAGGAGTTGGGGTTGAATTGGCATAAATAGAAAATCTGTCACAATGAGGATCCTCAAACTCTATTGCAATCTTTATAACAAACGAAATATTTAAAAAAAAATCAACCCAGTGAAGTTAGCAACAAAAGGAAGATGTCTACCGATATTGATACCTTTAAAATTAAATTCTTAAGAAATGAAATGAGGCAAAAAAAAAATATTAGAGATGCTAATACTAGAAAGCGAGAGGGAAAGAGTCACACTGAACACAATGGAAGAGTCCATCTGAAAAATCCAGGAATTTGTAGTCAAAATATTTCAAGAATTTCTACTGATCAATAAGAAAATCAAGCCCACAGAAGAAAATCAATATAATATGTAAGTTAATAATTTATAGAACAAATGAAAGGAATGAATGAATAAAGATTACTTATCAGGGAGTTAAAAATTTAAACAAAAATTTTTGCCTTTAAGATTGACAACTATTAAATATACTGATGATTTTTTAATTAAATATACTGATGACTTTTTCTCTGTCTGCTACTAACTACTCTTGCCTACCTGGATCCAACTTGTGTTTCATCTTTGGTTCCAGAACTTTTGGTTCTGGCTCTATATGCAGACTCTTTGTACTGGAATTTGGGACTCAGTTTCCTGCTTACTCCTAGGATCTGGGTTTAAAAGGAGCAGTTCTTTCATTATGATATCTATGGTTATATTTTTTATACAATATAATAGAATTACAGTTTTTCAGAAACGGACTTGTCAGCTTGACTGGCAAGTTCATGTAGCCTTTCGGTTTCTATATTCTTAGACACTTGTTTCCTCAATTGTGAAATGAATAATTTGTAATTAATGATGCCCATACTGTTTTTCAACTTTATCACTTCATGGTATATAATTGAAGACAAAATCTGCTTTAAATGATAGATATACTTTAGATATAGGTAGGTGTGTTTTGTTTGATTTTTGTATGTGTTTTTAATCACCAATCCTAGTCACAGTTTGTGCTGGATTATGGCAATAGAAGGCCCCAACTAAGCCAGCTTCTGAGGTCTTGAGACAAAATTTAGTGTTTTCTTAGTGAAGTATGAAAACACACAGAAACAATATTGTTTAATATAGCAAATCAATTTAAAATTAGTAAAATCCATATTGTGTAGCCTTTGAATATCACTTACAATTTTTAGTTTAGAAATTAGAATATACTTCTTATGGTTTTTATAGAACAAAATCAATAATTATATTCTAAATGCTAAACGATGCGTTAGTAGAATGAACATCTTAAATACAAAATATTAAGATGCTGAATGTGTGAGAAAAAAGAAAGGGATATACCTAAAAAAGAAAGTCAGTGGATTGAGTACTACAGCCTACATGTATGTAAAGATGTATTTTTTCCTACTAACATTACTGATATCTCCTTTGAAGTATAGGATTTAAGTTATATCGTAAGATTTTCCAGGGAGGAAACCTAAATTTACCTAATTTCAACATCCATCTCCCATGGCACTTGACAATGACAAACCAATTTTGGCCAAACTGGAAGTTCTTCAACAGGTCAGGTCAAAATAAATATGGTTTGATTTCACCAGTTAGGGGAAGAAGCCACAGAGACAATATATTTTTTTCTGTCAGGCTGATAAGCATTTATATTATCTAGCTTTCTAACTTTTTCATAAATGTAATAAATGTAATCTAGTTTCAGGTGTGTGTGTGTGTGTGTGTGTGTGTGTGGTGTATTGATGAGGGAGGACTTAATACTTTTAAATTTATTTAGAAAAATAGGAAAAAAGTGCTTAGAGATTTTTAAGAGTAAGGAGGAAGTACTGAACTGCCAGATACTGAATCTAATTATAAAGCTAAAAGAACTGTAGTATATTTTTACTCATTCCACAATAGATGAAAAAATTTAAAAGAATTGAAAGCCAAGAAAGAGACCTAATACATAATAAGCATGTTCCATCAGATCAGTGGCAAAAGATGAAATAGTTGTTTTTTGGGTGCTGAAATATTTAGCAATATATTTTAAAAGTTACTCGAAATAAATTTCAGAAGAATTAAGTTGTTAAGTATAAAACATTAATTTAAAGCAACTAGGTAAAAATGTACATGATGCTGGACTACCAAAGGGTTGTTTTTAGACATTAAATCAAAAGGGGAAACCATAACTGAAAGAGAAAAATTTTACTCTTTAAAGAATTAAAAGACTTCTCTATAGCAAAAATCAACATAAACATGGAAAAGACAAGTAATGACCTGGAAAATGTATTTGTATCACAAATTTCTCATCAGTTCAAAGAAACAAGAAACATATAACCACTCAGTAGGTTTCAGGTAAAGGACATGAGTGGAAAATCATAAATGAAATAAAAATGGCCAAGAAATATTAAAAATGATTTTTTATTGTTGACAAAGATGAAAAAAATCACATAGCAAATGTTTTAATTTTCCCCATCATTTAAGAATTATCAGTGTACTTACAGAAACACTTTAACATAGAAGATAAAACACATAAAAAGCTGAAATTTGACAAATGCAAAAGTTAGTAATAACAACAAAACAAACAGGAATATAAGACAAAATAAGAAATAAGGTTACTATACAATTGTCTAATTTCCTAGATATAAGTCAGCAGTATGATTAGGGACTTCCTACTATTCAGAGAAAAATTGAAAATAACATGTTTTTAACATAAAATAACATTATATAAGGACAAAACAGTGTACAGCTATACAAAACAGTGGGAATATTATAACATTGGTCCTTAAATTCAGTAAATAAAACAAGTAAATTCTAGAAGCTTTCTGAGTTCACTATTACATTTTCTAGTAAGATATTCATTAATTAAGATATCAATTTCTTATTTGTTTTTTTTTAAATGAGGTATTTCTTCAGTTTATATTTGCCTGCATTCCTAGAAACAGTACTATGTACACACTCTTGTTCCAATTATTTTTGATGGTGATTAGCTTGATGTTCAAACCTTGTTACTATTCTTCCACTTACAAAATTGTTTCAAGATGTTGATTGCACTAGTTAGGATATCATTTACAGTATAGAAATGAATCATATAATTGATATATTAATATTTATGGTATATCTATATTTGAACAAAAGTTACAAGAAATTGCTTTTTGAAAAAAGTGCAAGAAAGGTAAATGTGTAGTTCCGTGGAAGGATGGTTAGTCTTACCAATTTGAAATAGAGTCCCACCATTCTAATCACAGCTGATGTTACTCATCATGATCTGGAGTTTAGTAGCTTTAGTTGTGTTTGAATCTCCTCCTTCTAAAGAACGGATCATTTTTGACCTATACATCATAGAACAGAGAAAGGGCTGTCAGGGACTCTGGTGAGTCTTTCATTTAGGACATCCCTCCCATGTTTATGTGTTGGGAGCATTGACAATTATTTGGTTCATGAAATTGTTGTTAGAAAGCATTTTAGGCCCTGAATTACCAGCTTGGGTATCTATATTTATTTAACCTGCAGGATTTAGTCACTCTTGTATATCATGAGCCTTTATTACTTTATGTTACCATTCTTAATCCAGAAGACAACCATGGTGTTCATAAGAACTCCCAATTTGATTCAATACTTTAGTGGGTTTCTACAGCATAAATAGAAAAGTTGCCATCATTAGCAACATTCAAAATTATACCAATATCTAGGCAAGATAGAGTCCAACTTCTCTAAACTTAACCTTAAAATATTTACTTTTTTGAAATCTAGATATTCTCTCAGATACCTGAACTCTCTTTTGGAAATGAATTACTCCAATACTTTGCTATAGCTGGCCCCAAGATAAGTTCTGAATATTTCCTGTAATTCCATAAAGAATATGCCACTATGTGCTGGTAAACTAGCTATAAGAAAGAAAGAATTAAAGAAGAAAGGAAGGAAGGAAGAAAGGAGGGGAAGAAAGGAAACCGGAAAGAAAGAAAGAAAGAAAGAAAGAAAGAAAGAAAGAAAGAAAGAAAGAAAGAAAGAAAGAGAGGAAGAGGAAGAGGGAGATGGAAAAGGAGAGGGAGAAAGAAAGAGAAGCGAGAAAAAGAAAAGAGATAAGGCCTGATTTGTAGTGTTTGCTGATTTCTGTGGTGTAAATACTTCCCCATGGCCAATTTCAGCAACCAACAGTTTATCAACCAGTTCAAAAATTCCTGATAACATTTGGCTGTGAACAAGAATTCACTGGCTTGCACACATCACTGTGTGTGTGCACGTGCATGTAAATGGCAGTCCCTTTGGAGGTAGTATTGAATCTGTTTAGGATTCTGAGAGCTAAAAAGAAAAGATAAAGGTAGATGTAGAATCCTCTAGGGATTTTTACAAATTTACTGGCAGATTGTTAAAATTCATCCCTACTAATCACCTATGTCTTTTAAGAAATATTTGAAAGCTTTCCCATGAGACCTTAGCTTTTAAAATATCATTTGCATTCTTTTGGCCTCTGTAATACCTATCCATTTAAATATATCACTTGCTGCTTCTCCTTCCTGTATTGGCAGGCAGTTTCTTTTAGTCTAAGAGCATCTGTAGATAGCCTTGTCTTGGTGCAGGATCAGGTTGAATGGTGGGTGACTTGAGGTGAATGTTTTTCACAGCTCTAGTTGCAAATGAGCTGGGAGAAGACAGATTAGAACTTTTACTTTCCTTGCTGCTTGAGGGTTGTTCTGTGCCTGGATAACAGAAATTAGTGTAATGGATAGGAAGTTAAGTCATCAACTACTGCTGAATACCCGTGAACTTAGAGATGAGGCTGAGGTGAGGGTATATAAAGGTACGTACGAAGAGATTGGTTTTGCACTCAAGAAAATTATAATATTAGTATTCCTTCAAGACAAAGCCATGTCTCTGGGTGTCAACTGGTGGCTAAGGAGTCCAACATTAGAACTTAACTTTGGAATTTGTTAGAAATAAGATTAGAGCACATGTTGACTGCTGTGCATTCTTAACCTCCATGGGGCAAATGGAGGCATTTTTTATCTATACATCAAAAAGGAATGAAGGGCTAGGGACAGAGTAGATACTTGTAAACACTTATTTATTAGAATTTGTCACTTTATAGCCAATAATAGTGGCTAACAATGAGTAAGTTCTTATGTTAGGTATTATACTATAATCTCTATGTTACTTCATATAATTCCTACAACAACTCCAAGAAAGAGGTATAATAGTACTAATTTATAAATAGAAAAACTAGGGCTTATAGAACTTGGGGACTGGATTCAATTTAAAATTATGTTTTCAAACCTATATGTCAATTTATAAATTTATGTGTGATTAATTTGCATATCATGGGAATAAAGGGATAAATTAACAGTACCTAACAGAAATGTGTATTAAGTTTGGAATGACATGGTTTAAACTGCTTGCCAAATTGGGGGTATAAAGTGTTCTCTCAGTGGCAGTTTAGTTTGAGGGCATTGTTCACCATGCCAGCAGCATGTGATATTACTCTCATTATAATGCAGTGATTTCTTGGCCAGCATCCATAATCCTTTCCAATTATTATGTGTGCCTTCAAGTATTCTGGATTATGTCATATGGACTCCTGTGTCCCTAACTCAACTGAAATAATGACTAAAAAATGCCATGTGAATCAGGAGTTCCACAGATAAAGAAATAAAATGGCCTGACATCAATGAAGCAAAATCCAGGTTCTCTTAGATGCATTTAAAAGATGAGTTTATAAGTACTGACTTCATGCTTCACCTTTGTATGTAGCACCTTGTATACAAGAATTCCTAATTGTTTCATGCGTTATGTCTATTACAGATCTAGTGGGCATTTTCAGGAACTCTGTTTCTATTTGTGAATAAACATTTTTAATGTTAATATATTTCCATAAACCATTTACAGTTCATTTTGATATGATATTGAAAAAAATGGGGCACAACTGGCCTTTTTTTTTTAATCTATCAAAGTGTATTTCATCTTTTTTTAAAATTTTTTTAAAATTTATTTATTTGTCAGAGAGAGAGGGAGAGAGAGAGAGTGAGCACAGGCAGAGTGGCAGGCAGAGGCAGAGGGAGAAGCAGGCTCCCTGCAGAGCATCCCAGGACCCTGGGATCATGACCTGAGCCGAAGGCAGCCGCTTAACCAACTGAGCCACCCAGGCATCCCTCGTCTTTTTTCCTTATGTAAAATTTCAGTTGAAGTGTTTTTGAATCCCTTGCCAGTTTCCAACATGTAAATTGAGAGATGTTAATGTATATGTCACTGAGTTGTTTTTTGAAAACCACAGCCCTGAAAAAGAAAATCAAACATAATAAATAGGAGAGCTCTCCACTCAGCATCTGGAAGATCCAGTAAAATGTAATTAAATAATTCTTATTTTCTTTTGGAAAGTATTCCGATTTTTTAAAAAGATTTTATTTACCTGAGAGAGAGAGAGAGAGAGAGAGAGCACCAGCAGGGGTGGCGGGGAGCAGAAAGAGAGGGAGAAGTAGACTCCCTGCTGAGCAGGGAGCCTGGCTTGGTCCCAGGACCCTGAGATCAAGACCTGAGCCTAAAGTGGACACCTAACGAACTGAGCCACCCAGGTGCCCCAGTAATCTGATTTTTTTAAAGAAAGCTTACATTTTCTCAGATAATACATTTATTCCAATTGACCTTATCAAAGGAACATTAAACAATATAATATTTTCATTTTCAGCTTTATAATGAGGTGGTCAACAAGGTTTATATACAAGTGGTCTTCATAGAACTGTTTTTCATAGAACTGTTTTTTTTAATGTCCTCCTTCAATGATCCAAGAGCATAAATACACGTGCACATACATATGCACACTCTATTTGGAAGATGTTTAGCTACTATGGTTCAGGGGTGTATGAAATAAGGTATGAAAAATTAATAAATAATATAAAGTAGCATGCAATCACATGTTTTCCTGTAAGAAATAAGTTCTAATCTTTGGTTAGAGAACAAAGTGATGTAGTGAGTAAGTCTTCAGGGATAAAATAAGGGTAGATACTTGACCTAGATTTTGAAGACAAAGGATAAATGAGTGGATATTGGCAGAAAAAACTAGGAACATATAAGCTAAGAAGGAGTTAAGGTTATCATGCCTTAAAGGTCAAAGGGTAAAGAATGATGAAGAAATTTATCTGAGTAGAACATAGCCTTTGTAGTTAAAAAAAAAAAAATACTGGAAGACATGGTTTCTAGATTATAAGGCCCATAAGGGCATGCAAAACCTGTGTCTGGCTTGTTTCCTCGGTATCTAGAGCCTGACGTGACATATGGTAGGAGTTTTACACATTTTTTTTTTGCCTGACTTTTGATACCTGAGTTAAGTATCTATATGTATAGTGGGTCAACATAAGTAATCTTAGTCCCAGTACAGTGGAAATACCGGTACAATAAGAATCAAATTCCCTGAGTTCATATTCTGACTCTGTTGTATACTTTCTAGTATAACTTTGACTATTTTTTTATTAGCTTCCTCATCTGAAAAATGGGGATAAAAATGCAAGCATGACAGATCCACTGGGAAGATGAGAATAGATAGTATCTGAGGAAGAACTTTGTAAGTGGTTTTGTATTCTCTCCTTTAAGATGCTATTAATAAAAAGAAGAGTCCTTGTCCAGTTGCTCTGCTTATGCTTCATCTGGACAGCTGAGATTGTTACATGTTCATCCCATCTTCCTTTTCTAGAACACAGCTAGACTGCATTTTCCAGTTTCCTTCCTTTGCAGTTAGGTGGGGCCATATAACTGTTTCAGTCAATGGGATGTGGGTCAATTTAGTGTATGCCAATTCCAACCCTGCCCCATAAAAACCTCTGATGCAAACTTCCACTTTTTATTTTTTTTCTTTTGTTTGCATAATGAAGAAGACTCTGAAGGTTTAGAAGGTGGAGACAAAAGATAAAACTTGGGTCCCTAAGTCATCACTTAATGGAAAGCCACCTGGCAGGGGGAACAGATGCTTGAAAAGGAATATCCACGTTGGATAGTTGCATAAACTAGATTTCTGTTGTGTGAGCAAGCTGGAATTTCAGGATTACTTTTACAGAGGTGATCCTGTCTAACTTAAAAATATAGCAGCATGTCACTGACAGTCTTGATCAGGTAGTATCATATAGAAAGTCCTATTTGGATGGACAGTTATATGGTAGTATGTAGCAGGCTTTGAAAGGGGGTCAGAGTAGATAAGAGTAAAGGGGAATCTTGGGAGGATTAAGTGTCAAGTGTCACAATTTGTACAGGTGGAAATGGTGGAAATGTGCAGAAGCAGGTTACTCAGTAGATAATCTGCGATAAGAGTCGAACTCTACACTAGCTTGACTAGACAGTGTCTGGGAAAATTAGTCATAGAAGATAAAGTTAGGGGAAAAAAAATTTGGTCTTATAGGGTGGTTGATTTTGTTCAGCTACTGGGGCTGGCTTGGGCTCAGAGCTGAGAAACTATGGCCTCAGAACAGATCAGTAGCCCTTTCCTGCATTTTAGTATGTTTTATCTTACTTTTCTCTATAAGGAATCAATAGACAAACAGACCTATCCTCATCCTGGACTTCCTGACATGTGAGATGGGCCCCAGAAACTATAAATCCTTTCACATGCTCCTGTTATCTTTCTAAAAGAACATATTTTTTTCTTCTTTTTTTAACATTGTAATTGATTTTGTTGGTTTTTATAGAAATTTAGGCAAACTCATAGTTACACAAACTCAAGTTTGAGTTCTAAGCAAAATATTTGTATATCATCATAGGAAGATGCACTAAATTTATGCTTGTCTTTATTGATGCCATTGTGCACTACATCTGAAGAGCAAAGTCTAAGAAGATAATTTTCTTGATCATTAAAAAACCATTTAATATCAGGGGAGTAGACATGCAAACAATTTAAATGAAGTATAAAAAAGATAATGAATTGGAAAATTCCAAAAGTTCTGTCAGATGGCTACCATTGAATTCTGGTTGGGCAGTTAAGGAAAACTTCATACAGGAAAAGACATGAAAATACTGACAATGATGGTGATAACAGTGGCTATGCAGGTTTCTAAATGTAAGCCAACAACACACCTATGAAATAGATGCTGTTATTATCTGAAGCTGTTTCAGAGATGATGAAGAGTCTGGTATCAATCAACTAATAGAAATTGAAATTGCTTTAGACTCATATGTATCCCATTCCATATATTTCAGTCTAATCCTAAATTAATCCATGTATTTGGAAAACTGGTAACAATATCAGATAGTACATAAAAGCAAGTGAATATTCTGAAACATGAGTACAGAGATTTAAAGGAGATAGAGCTCCTACTGTGAAGGTTAGGCAAGGCTTTCCAGAGGAGCAACAAAAAAAACTGCATGCTAATCTTTTATTCAGTCCAAGCCTCATGCAGTGTGAGCTTTTCACAATTTGTATGGCCAATATGAAGCTCTCTTAAATGTTCTGACCCAGCTTAAAGGGAAAATGAAGGTTTTATATATTGACATATTATCTGCCATGTTTGGCCAAATATTACCACTAGCTAGAAAATAGTGTGAAAATAAAACCCATCTCTATTAAGAACAAGTTGTAGTCTCTGTGCTATGATTTCTGTAACCTTATTTCCTATTCACTAGTGTAAGTCTTTTTCTCATGAAAGATCAGCTCATTATTGAGTCATCTCCAGTCCAAGGTGCTATATTTGCACACTCACTGGAACAGATCAATTTATTTCAAGAGCGAGAATATGGAAACAAAAGGTCACAGGAACTTGGCTTCATTTATTTTCTGAACTTAAAATCTATTAATTACATATCCTATATCCAAGCAACTGCAGAGAAAAATGTTTTTTATCTTTAGATTTTTTAAATGTGTTTTATCTCAATTTCTGTTGAGGGAACAACATGTGTTTTGGAGTTGTAATTATGTATAATTTTGTCAATTTCCATGTTTTATGCATTATTGTGCCCTAAATATCTAATACAAATGTAATATGAAAGTTTAATTAATCATTTTATACTGACTGACACAATACAACACCTAGCCTGCTTCTTTTGAGTGACAGTAGATAGACCTCTATTGGGGATTTTAACAGGGGTCTCAAGCTATAGCCTGCAGGCCTAATCAGGTCCACTGTCTGATTTTTATAAAGTTTCCAAAGTGTCACTGGAACTCAGCCATGCTCATTCCTTTGCTATTTTCTATGGCCACTTTCACGCTATAATGGCAGATTTGAGTAGACCATATGGTCCACAAAGCCTAAAATATTTACTATCTGGTCCTTTACAGCAAGTTTGCCAAGCTCTGGCGCAGTTCAGGAAATGTTATATTTTAATCTTCTTTGCCTATTCCCAAACCCTAAACCCAGGAAGAACTTGAAGTTTTTATAAGTAGAGTTGATAAAACTCTTAACAGTTGGTGCAAAATAGATCCCAGTGTCTGAAGACAAAAAGGCTTGGCTTAAGGCTTGACTTAACTGTTTTCTACCTGTGCTACCATAGGCAAATTATTCATCATTTCTAAACCTCAATTCTCCTATTGGTGATACATATATAATCTCTGTCTCATATGTATGTGTTGAAGATAACATATTTAAAAGCAGTACAATATTGCAATTGTGAAAATAGCTTATTTTAGAGCCACCCTAGTTCACATTAGTGGTTTTCAATCATGGTTTGGTGATATCCTAAGAAATCTTCAGTGATCTCAAGACTAGCTGCATAGTTTTGTCTATTGAGTACTTAAAATTCAATTTGATAGTATCCTGTGTTACTATTGGGGGGGTTTAAAGGAAGCTTTTCTAAGTCAAACTAAGAATTCACTGAAAACAATTAAAATGTATGGAAATCATTAGGCTAGACCCCGGTCGTGTAAATGTAATTCGGACCTTGATCTTAAGTTAAAAATAAGGAGACAGAACATAAATTTTATGTGTGGACATAACTGACTAACACACAAAAAATTGCTTCATGTTACAAGGAAGTTACTAACAAAATTCTTGGAGTGGGTTCAACTCAGAATATAACACAAATCAGATATACAGATACAGAGAATCAAGCACTTTGTAGAAGTGGGGAAATTTGGGATTGACCGAAAGAGTAGGGAAAGTAGAACTTTATGTGGAAAATGGGTTATTAGGAACAAATACAGAAAAGTAGAAAAGGACAGAGGTATTCTGATTACAGTGTGTTGAGGCTAGAACAGACACAGACAAATAATACTACTGAAACATAATACTGGAAAAGAACACTGGACTAATTCTTGGGAACCATAAAGCTAGAAAATACTGTCCAAGTGAGTAGTAAGGCTTACATTGTATAAAGATGCTGGAAATGAAAAAGAAGGGACCACTTTAGTTAATGTAACATTTTCAAGTGTTTTCAAGCACTCATGGATTATATCTTCTAGTCCTCACAACCTCATTTGATACCTGTGATAGGTATCGCAAGGAAGAGTTCAGAAGAGGGAGACTTAGAGAAGCTAAAGACCAGTAATGAAGTACTGAGATTCAAATGCAGACATTTGAGTTTTAAGTCTATCGTTCCTACATTATATCACATTGCTGCTTGGGTGAAAATATCAGAGATAGGATTTAGAGGTAATTCTGTGGTTTCTGACCTCAGTGGGAATTTCGACTTACAAGGAAGAATTGCCTTAGGAGGGGAAAGGGTAACTTTGATATAGATCCTACGGCACATGAAGGAGTGATGAGTGAACCATTGGTATATTTAGAAGTCACTAAACTCTACCTCTGAAACTAATAATACATTATATGTTAATTAACTTCAAATTAAAAAAAAAAAAAGACCGTTGGAAATCTAGTTCAGGGGCTCAGATGACCTATGCTGTAGTCTTTTTCCTAATCTACAAGTCTAGTAACCTTCACTTATGTTCTCATGCTGCCCCTTCTCCCATGTCTTTCCATCCTGTTTTAACTGTCTGGATCCTCCTATTACTGACTCGAAGATCACAGAACTTTAAAAAGAGGGGGAGAAATAGGAAGACAGGGTGCCAATATGCACATTGTAGGTACATGTTCTTCTATCTTCATCCACCCTTAGGAGGTGAGGGTGGATGTCCTGGATTTTATGTCAACTGCTTGTACTTTTCTTAGGCAGCTTTGGGCATAGGACTGATGGGCAGGAACCAAGTACAGAGTTTTATTTTCTTGATCCTGTCAGAGGTCTGTCATTGTTCTGGTTTTAAAACTTACTGGAAGGACCTGAGGGTGTCTGTAAAAATACTTGGGGAAGTAGAATTTAGGTTGTGGCAATATGTGGCAAGTATAGACAAATTTCCTAAAAAAAAACAAAAAACAGTACCCATAAAGTGGAAAATTTCCTGACTTACTGTACAGCCTAAGTGTGGACAACTAATAGCCTGGGAGTCTCAATATTTCACTGAGCAAATATTCTTATGTGAAGTTCTTATTCTGTGGAGTGGAACATGATCAGACTAAGAATCAAGAAATCTAGGTGTCCAACTTGGCTCTGGATGAGTGGTTATTCTTAAATTCATTATCCATAAAATAAGGATGATGTGGCCAAATTCCCTGAGTTGCTGAAGATGAAAATGTTACAATAATAATTGAAGTACACTCTGAAGAAGGTCTACAAAGAGCTCTTTTTCTCTCTGTTTCTACATTAATTTACTATCCTATTCCCTTTTGTTTATCTCTCCCTGTTATGTTCTTTCATAACTATGCCACCTCTTCCAATCCTGAGCCAAGGGTGAACTTAGCAAAATGTATCCTTTCATGATCACTGTTTCTCAGCTGCCTGAAAGGGTCAGAAATGATATAACAACAATTTACTTTTGAACCTGTGTATTTCTTTAAATAAAAGGCAAAACCCTAATGTAATCCTATGGCATTGACATAGGAGAAAATTACTATAATTATGCAAATTAAAATAAGTCAACAAGTTTCAGAACACAATACACGATAAGTAGTGTTTTTAAAAATAACAGTCACTGAGCCTGGTCATTTGCACTTAATAATAGGCTCAGGAGGGAGCCTAGTGTCTGGGGAGAAACAGCTGTGGTAATAGATGTATTATGGCTTTGATAGGTTCTCTCTAGTAGTTTTATTTCTGTATTTGCTTTATATTATAGAATGCTCCTAGAGTGCCCTGCTATTGAAATTCCCATCATAGCCAGGGCTTTAATTAAGTGATTGGATTTGACAGAACTTGAATCGAGGAGGCCCACCACTATGTCAGTTTATGCCAGGATGATATTATCAGGGCGCTGGCAAGTACATGCTTAGACCTTAATTTATGTCTTGAGCTGTTTCACTGTGTAACAGAAGGAACACATGCCTCATGTGATTTTAAAAGGCATTGAATTTGGCTTATCACAGTTATATGTTCTTCATAGAGTCCAAAAGACAGGATGATACGAAGTGAGTATTTCAGCATCATGAGTAATGGAAAGCATATGATTTTTGAAACTGGAACTCCCAGGTTTAAATCTCAGATCTACCACTCATTACTGGATCATTTTGGATAAATGACCTAATTTTCAGAGCCTCACATATATCTCTTTTTAAAAATGTTATTCCAGTTACCCTAGGACTAATGTGAAAATTTATAATGTAGAAAAGCTCTGAGCCTAGTAGGTATGAGGTAGGAGATGAATGAAGATTATTTCCTCCCCTAACCCTTCATTTGAAATTAGTTATTTTTTCTAGGAGTATTTGTCCATTTCTTTCCATCTGTAAATCTTTGAGATGTAGGAGGTATCTCTTGGGTTTGGGACAAATTTGGCCATGAGGGCCCAAGGCTGGCAGGGGTTGTAATGACTTTAATTCATTTTGGATAAAAAACACAAAAAACAAAACCATTTGCAGCAGGTTGGCCTTGTGGCTTTCCTCTCACAGCTTGGTCCATTCCACATAGACCTTATCAAATAACGTGTGAATGCTTTAGCCCAGCAGAGCTGAAAGCAGCTGAAACATGCTAGGAGTATGTCAAATACTGATCATATACACTGATTTGTGGTTTTCCTGTCTGTATGAAGCATCTTGTTGCAGACTAGCACCCACTTCCTGGGTAACAGGAAACACACTCATTTCATAATGAGTAAAGTTAACTTTAATTAACTAAAGTTTCTTTAGTCCAAACCAAACCTAAGTCCAAAGTTTGGAGGTACAGAATTGCTTGGTTTAGCATATGTTGCTCATAGCACAGGCTCATAAGGATCAAAGATTTCATTTCTATCTATTTCTTACCATTTGTTGTGAAAGTGAAGGCTTTGCCATGGATTTCATGATTGATAAAGTAAAAAACATATAACAGTTGTTAATATAGTGGATAAGTTAAAACATTCCTCTACTAAAGAGAAAAGTAGGAAGGTAGACACTAGTTCAAGCCTCATTGGACTGCACACCCTTTTTTTTTTATTTTTTATTTTTTATAAACAAATTTTTATCCCCAGGGGTACATGTCTGTGAATCGCCAGGTTTACACACTTCACAGCACTAACCATAGCACATACCCTCCCCAATGTCCATTACCCCACCCACCTTTCCCGACCCCCTCCCCCCAGCAACCCTCAGTTTGTTTTGTGAGATTAA
>PISX010025621.1:0-25877 GCA_004024625.1 Mellivora capensis | reverse complement strand
CCACAATGAGATATCACCTCACACCAGTCAGAATGGCTAAAATTAACAAGTCAGGAAATGACAGATGCTGGCGAGGATGTGGAGAAAGGGGAACCCTCCTACACTGTTGGTGGGAATGCAAGTTGGTGCAACCGCTCTGGAAAACAGCGTGGAGGTTCCTCAAAAAGTTGAAAATAGAACTACCCTATGACCCAGCAATAGCACTACTGGGTATTTACCCTAAAGATACAAACGTAGTGATCCAAAGGGGCACGTGTACCCGAATGTTTATAGCAGCAATGTCCACAATAGCCAAACTATGGAAAGAGCCTAGATGTCCATCAACCGATGAATGGATAAAGAAGATGTGGTATATATATACACGATGGAATACTATGCAGCCATCAAAAGAAGTGAAATCTTGCCATTCGCAATGACGTGGATGGAACTAGAGGGTATCATGCTTAGTGAAATAAGTCAATCAGAGAAAGACAACTATCATATGATATCCCTGATATGAGGAAGTGGAGATGCAACATGGGAGACTAGGGGGGGCAGAAAAAGAAGAAAAGAAACAAGATGGGATTGGGAGGGAGACAAACCATAAGTGACTCTTAATCTCACAAAACAAACTGAGGGTTGCTGGGGGGAGGGGGTCGGGAAAGGTGGATGGGGTAATGGACATTGGGGAGGGTATGTGCTAGGGTTAGTGCTGTGAAGTGTGTAAACCTGGCGATTCACAGACATGTACCCCTGGGGATAAAAATTTGTTTATAAAAAATAAAAATTAAAAAAATAATAATAATAATAACTGTAATCATCATGTATCATGACAGATGGTAATTACATTTATCATGATGAGCACTGAGTAATGTATAGACTTGTCAAATCACTAATCACTATGTTATACACTGGAAGCTAATACAACATTGTATGTCAACTATATTTCAACAATTAAAAAAAAAGAGATAATTTTTTTAATTTTTTTGGTCCACCTTTTTTTTTTTAACTTTTCTACAATTAATATTTAATAATAAAGAAAAGAGGAGGAGGAGTCCAAGATAGTGGAGTAGGAGACCTTAGTTTCCTCTGGTCCCAGGAATTCAGCTAAATAGCTATCAAATCACTCTGAACACCATGAACTCAACCAGAGGTCAAAGAAAAGAATAGCTGCAACTCTACAAATAGAAAAATGACAATTTTCTGCAAAAAACAACAAGACAGGAGCTTTGCGCAGTGGCAGTATCGTAGCCAATGAGGTTTATCCGAGGTGCGATTATTGCTAATTGAAAACAACAAGACAGGAAAACACACCTCAAAAAAGAGAACAAGAGGCAGTTCTGACTGCCAGGGACCTCGTCAGTATGGACGTAAGTAAGACGTCAAAATAAGAGTTCAGAGTAACAATTATAAAGATATTAGGTGGGCTTGAAAAAAGCAGAAGACATTAGAAAATCCCTTTCTGGAGAAACAAAGGAACTAAAATCTAACCAAGTTGAAATAAAAAAGGCTATCAATGAGATGTAATAAAAAATGGAGGCTCTGACTGCTAGGATAAGTGAGGCAAAAGAGAAAAATAGTGATATATTAGACAAAATGATGGAGCATAAAGAAGCTGAGGAAAAAAGATAAACAACTACTGGATCATGAGGGAAGAATTTGAGAGATAAGAGACACCATAAAGCAAAATAGTATGAGAATAATTGGGATCCTAGAAGAAGAAGAGAGAGAGAGAGGGGCAGAAGGTACATTGGAGCAAATTACAGTAGAGACCTTCCCTAATCTGGGGAAGGAAACAGGCATCCAAGTCCAGGAGGCACAGAGAACTCCCCTCAAAATCAATAAAAATAAGCCAACACCCCGACATATAATAGTGAGACCTGCAAATCTCAGACAAAGAGAAAATCCTAAAAGCAGCTCAGGACAACAGATCTGTAAATTACAAGGGTAGAAACATTAGATTTGGCAGCAGACCTATCCACAAAGACCTGGCAGGCCTGAAAAGACTGGCATGATACATCAAGGTGCTAAATGAGGAGAGTATGCAGCCAAGAATACTTTATCCAGCTAGGATGTCATTCAAAATAAAAAGAGTGATAAAAAGCTTCCACAATAAACAGAAACTAAAAGAACCTGTGACTACCAAACCAGCCCTACAAGAAATATTAAAAGGGATCCTTTAAGCAAAAAAGAGAGCCCAAAAGTACCACAGACCAGAAAGGAACACAGACAATATACAGAAACAGTCATTTTACAGGTAATACAATGGCACTAAATTCATATCTTTTCATAGTTACTTGGAATTAAATGGACTAAATGCCCCAATCAAAAGACACAGTGTACCAGTTTAGATTAAAAAAAAAAAAAAAGCGAGATCCATCGATATGCTGTCTGAAAGACACTCATTTTAGACCCAAGGAAACCTCCAGACTTAAGGTGAGGGGGTGGAAAACCATTTATCATGCTAATGCACATCAAAAGAAAGCTGGGGTGGCAATCTTTATATCAGACAAATTAGATTTTAAACCAAAGACTGTAATGAGATGAGAAAGGACACTATATCATAATTAAGGGGTCTATCCAACCAGAAGATCTAACAATTATAAATAGTTATTCCCCTAACATGGGAGCAGCCTATTATATATGCCCATTAATAACAAAATTAAAGGGGCACCTGGGTGGCTCAGTGGGTTAAGCCTCTGCCTTCGGCTCGGGTCATGATCTCAGGGTCCTGGGATCGAGCCCCACATAGAGCTTTCTGCTCAGCAGTGAACCTGCTTCCCTCTCTCTGCCTGCTTCTCTGCCTACTTGTGATCTCTCTCTCTCTATCAAATAGATAAATAAATAAAATCTTTAAAAAAAAATAACAAAATTAAAGAAACACATCGATAACAGTAGTAATAATAAGGGACTTAACACCCCACTCATTGCAATGGACAGATCATCTAAGCAGAAGATCAACAAGGAAACAAGGGCTTTGAATGACACATTGAACCAGATGGACTTCACAGATATATTTGGAACATTCCATCCTAAAGCAACAGAATACATATCCTTCTTGAGTGCACATGGAACATTCTCCAGAATAGATCACATACTGTGTCACAAATCAGGTCTCAACTGGTACCAAAAGATCTGCATCATTCCCTGCCTATTTTGGTACTACAGTGCTTTGAAACTAGAGCTCAATTACAAGAGGAAATTTGGAAAGAACACTAATAAATGGAGGCTAAAGAGCATCTTACTAATGAATGAATGGGTCAACCAGGAAATTAAAGAAGGATTTTAAAAATTCATGGAAATAAATGAAAATGAAAACACAACTGTTCAAAACCTTTGGGATGCAGCAAAGGCAGTCCTAAGAGTGAAGCCCTACAGACTTTTTCTTTGTTTTTCAAGAAACAAGAAAGGTCTCAAATACATAACCTAAATTTAACATCTAAAGGAGCTGGAGAAAGAACAACAATAAAACCTAGCAGAAGAGAAATAATAAAGATTAGAACAGAAATCAATGAAATAGAAACCAAAAGAAAAGCAGAAGAGATCAATGAAACTAGGAGCTGGTTCTCTGAAAGAATTATGAAGATTGATAAACCCCTGGCCAGATTTATCAAAAAGAAAAAAGGAAGGACCCAAATAAATAAAATCATGAATGAAAGAGGAGACATTACAACCAACACCAAAGAAATACAAACAATTTTAAGAACATATTATGAGCAACAATATGCAAAAAAAAAAAAAAAAAAAGACAATCTGAAAGAAATGGGTCCATTCCTAGAGAGTATAAACTACCAAAACAGGAAGAAATAGAAAACATGAACAGACCCATAACCAGCAAGGAAATTGAAGCAGTATTCAAAAAATCTCCCAACAGAGGCGCCTGGGTGGCTCAGTGGGTTGAGCCTCTGCCTTTGGCTCAGGTCATGATCTCAGGGTTCTGGAATTGAGCCCTGAATCAGGCTCTCTGCTCAGCAGGGAGTCTGCTTCTCCCTCCCTCTCTGCTACTTGTGATATCTCTCTCTCTCTCTCTCTCTCTCTGTCAAATAAATAAATAAATAATCTTTAAAAAAAAAAAATCTCCCAACAAACAAGAGTCCAGAGCCAGATGGCTACCCAGGGGAATTCTACCAAACATTTAAAGAAGAATTAACACCTATTCTTCTGAAGCTGTTTCAAAAGATCGAAATGGAAGGAAAACTTCCAAACTCTTTTTATGAGGCCAGCATTACCACCTCAATCCCAAAACCAAAGACCCCACCAAAAAGGAGAATTACAAACCAATATCTCTGATGAACATGGATGCCAAAATTCTCAACAAAATACCAGCCAATAGGATCCAACAGTACATTAAAAGGATTAGGCACCACAACCAAGTGGGATTTACTCCTGGACTGAAAGGGTGGTTCAACATCCATGAATCAATTAATGTGATACACTATATAAATAAAGAAAGGACAAGAACCATATGACCCTCTCAAGAGATGCAGAAAAGGTATTCGACAAAGTACAGCATCCTTTCTTGATTAAAACTCTTCAAAGTGTAGTGAAAGACGGAACATACCTCATTATCATAAAAGCCTTATATTAAAAGCCCACAGTGAATATCATTCTCAATGGAGAAAAACTGAGCTTTTCCCCAAAGGCCAAACATGGCAGAGATGTCCACTATCACTACTGCTGTTCAACATAGTACTAGAAATCCTAGCCCCAGCAATCAGACAACAAAAAGAAATAAAAGGCATCTGGTATGTAGTAAATCCACAAGACTCCACCCCAAAATTGCTAGAACTCATACAGGAATTCAGAAACACAGCAGGATATAAAATCACTGCACAGAAATTAGTTGCATTTCTATACACTAAAAATAAGACAGAAGAAAGAAAAATTAAGGAGTCGATCCCACTTACAATTGCATCCAAAACCAAAAGATAACCTAGGAATAAACCTAACCAAAGAGGCAAAGGATCTATACTCAGAAAAGTATAGTACACTAATGAAAGAAATTGAGAGAGACATAAAGAAATGGAAAATGGGGGAGCCTGGGTGGCTCAATTGGTTAAGCAGCTGCCTTGGGCTCAGGTCATGATCCCAGGGTCCTGGGATTGAGCCCTACATTGGGCTCCCCGCTCAGTGGGAAGTCTGCTTCTCCTTCACCCTCTGTCCCTCCTCCCGCTCATTCTCTCTCTCAAATAAATAAAATCTTTAAAAAAAGGAAAGAAAGAAATGGAAAAACGTTCCATGCTCATGGACTGAAAAAACAAATATTGTTAAAATGTCTATGCTATCTAGAGCAATCTACATAGTCAAAGCAATTCCTATCAAAATACCATCAGCTTTTTTCACAGAGCTGAAACAAATAATCCCAAAATTTGTATGGAACTAGAAAAAAACCTGAATAGCCAAAGGGATGTTGAAAAAGCAAAGCAAAGCTGGTGGCATTTACAATTCCAGACTTCAGGTTCTATTACGATGCTGTAAACATCAAGACAGTATGGTACTGGTATTAAAAACAGACACATCGATCAATGGAGCAGAAAAGAGAACCCAGAAAGGGACCCTCAACTCTAGTCAACTAATCTTCAAGAAAGCAGGAAAGAATGACTATCCAATGGAAAAAGGACAATCTCTTCAATAAATGGTGTTGGGAAAACTGGACAACCACATGCAGAAGAATGAAATTGGACCATTTCCTTACACCATTCACAAAAAATAGACTCAAAATGGATGAAAGACCTAAATCTAAGTCAGGAATCCATCAAGATCCTAGAGAACACAGGCAGCAACTTCTGTGATCTCGCCACAGCAACTTCTTGCTAGACACGTCTCCAAAGGTAAGGGAAACAAAGGCAAAAATGAACTACTGTGACTTCATCAAGATAAAAAGCTTTTGCACAGTAGAGGAAAGAGTCGACAAAACCTAAAGATAGCCAACAGAATGGAAGAAGTATTTGCCAATGACACATTAGATAAAGGGCTAGTATCCAAAATCTATAAAAGAACTTATCAAATTCAACACCCAAAGAACAAATAATCCAATCAATAAATGGGCAGGAGACATGAAAAGACACTTCACCAAAGAAGACACACAAAAAATGTTCAACATCACTTAGCACTGGAAATACAAATCAAAATCACAATGAGATATCACCTCACACTGGTCAGAATGGCTAAAATTAACAATACAGGAAAAAGATGTTGCTGAGGATGTGGAGAAAGGGGAACCCTCCTACACTGTCGGTGGGAATGCAAGCTGGTGTAGCCACTTTGGAAAACAGCATGGAGGTTCCTCAAAAAGTTGAAAACAGAGCTACCCTATGACCCAGCAATCGCGCTACTGGGTATTTACACCAAAGATACAAATGTAGTGATCTGAAGGGGCACGTGCATCCCAATGTTTACAGCAGCAATGTCCACAATAGCCAAACTATGGAAAGAACCCAGATGTCCATCAATAGATGAGTAGATAAAGAAGATGTGGGAGATACACACACACACACACACACACACACATGCATACATACATATTGGAATATTACTCAGCCATCAAAAAATGAAATCTTGCCATTTGCCACAATGTGGATGGAACTAGAGGGTATCATGCTAAGCGAAATAAGTCAACCAGAGAAAGACAATTATCATATGATCTCACCCATAAGTGGAATTTAGAAAACAAAACAGAGGATCATAGGGGAAGAAAGGAAAAAATAAAACAAGATGAAAGCAGAGAGGGAGAAAAATCATAAGAGACTCTTAATCATAGGAAACAAACAGGGCTGCTGGAGGAGAGGGAGGTGGGGGGTTGGGGTAACTGGGTGACAGATATTAAGGAAGGCACGTGATGTCATGAGCACTGGGTATTATCTAAAACGGATTAATCACTGACCTCTACCTCTGAAACCAATAATACATTGTATGTTAATTAACTGAATTTAAATACTACAAGTGGGGAAAACAAAATTAAAAATAAAAAAATAAGGAAAAGAACTACTTTTCTTAAAGATTTAATTTATTTATTTGAGAGAAAGAATGAAAGATAGCAAGAATGAGAGGGGGAAGGTCAGAGGGAGAAGCTTCCCGCCAAGCAAGGAGCCCGATGCAGGACTCGATCCCAGCACTTCAAGATCATGATCGGAGCCGAAGGCAGCCAATCAACCAACTGAGCCACCCAAGCGCCCCGGAAAAGAACTATTTTTTTAATTGAGACATAATTACATACCATAAAATGGGCCCTTTTAAACTGTAGAACTCAGCAGGCTTTAGCATATTCGCTAAGTTGCATGGTCATCCTCTCTACCTAATTCCAGAATATTTTCATCAGCCCCAAAAGAAACCCTGTACCCGTTAGCACTCACTCCTATTCCATCATCTCCCTGGGAGCCACTAACCTACTGACTTCATGGATTTGCTTCTTCTAGACATTTCATAAAAACAGAATCATGCAGTATGGGCCTTTCCTGTCTGGTTTCTCTAGAATGCTTCCAGGTTCATCCACACTGTAGCATGAATCAGTACTTCGTTATTTTGTAGCTAAATAATACTGCATCCTGTGGATGTGCCCGCTCTGTTGATCCATTCATCAGCTGGCGCACATCTGGGCTGTCTCCACTCCCGGGTAGTATGAATAGCACTGCTACTGCTATGAACGTGCCCGTACACGTTTTCGTGTAAGCGTCTGTTTTCAGTTCTCGTGGGTGCATACCTAGCAATGGAATTATTCGGTCCCAAGGTAACCTGAAGTTTAATTTTTTAAGAAACTGCCAAATTGTTTTCCAAAGAATCTACACCATTTTACATTTCCATCAGCAATACGCCCTCCTACAGAATGACGGTACAGGGGGCGCCTGGGTGGCTCAGTCAGTTAAGCGGCTGCCTTTGGTTCAGGTCATGCTCCTGGGGTTCTGGGATTGAGCCCCGCATTGGGCTCCTTGCTCAGTGGGGAGTCTGTTCCTCCTTCTCCCTTTGCCGCTCCCCACCACTCATGTGCTTGCTCTCTCTCTCTCTCTCTCTCTCTCTCTCAAATAAATAAATAAAATCTTAAAAAATAAAAAATGAAGGTGCCAAGCAAACCGCTCAGGGCAGTTCAAAAAGATGAGGCCCAGAGAAGTCACCACCAAAGTGGCCCCAGGCACACTGTACACCTGCACAGTACTTTATTAGCTAGAAAACACACGCCCAGGCAGACTGGAGGGCAGGGAGGTTGCTTTCTAATCTTTTCTCCCTCTTATCTGTATAGTTCTGTATAGGGCAGAGTGTGCTCATGTGCATGATCTCTGGTTTAAGCAGGAATTCCTGCTTTTTCTGTTAATTATGGCTTCATGTTATATCTTCTCACCATGATTTCATGTGTATTATATTTTACACTCATCATCACAACTACTACTTTGAAATCATTTTATACTTGAATGGTCCCACTCTCACTGCCAGTCCTTTCCTTCTTTGACTTGCCCATGGACAGTCTTTTATATTAATTCATCTCTCAGTGACAGAAGCATGCTTTCCAATATTTTCCCCCAGAATGGTGCATGGGTGTAGCAAAAGCTACACATAAGGTTTGTCCTTGCACAACTGAAAAGAATTGCTGTTACCATCAAATAGGAACTAAAACGGGACCGAGAATAAAACCATTTGGTCACAACATTTTCCCTCAGAACTCAACGGGCACTGCCTCACTGCCCTCTGGCTCCTATGCTGTAGGTAAGTCTGAGCCTAGCTAAATTTTTTTTTTTAATTTCCTCATCCTCCTCCCCAGATGCTAGTGGTATCCTCTCCTTATTCTTGAAATGAAAAAATTATTTCACCTGGCTATTTAAGGTGGTAGCTAATTTTTGCTAATATTGCCTGGTTCGCGATGAGCCATTATAATCTACAGATTCAGGTCCTTCTTCTGTTCAGAAAGCTCATGGCTTCCTTCTATGCCGTGTGTTCCCGTCTCCAGTCAGGTTCATCATCCACATCTGGGGTCTCCTCTGTTACTTTCTCGTCCCTTCTGAGAGCACCAGTATCCTCCTCCTGACACCCTGACTTTCGGCAGTGCCACAATTCCAGATGCTGGCACCATGTGCTTTATCTCCTTATGTGCTCTGAGTCCACAAGCCCCTTCCTCGTCTCCATCTGCTGACTCATCATCGTCTCACCTTTCACAGCATCTAGAACTTCTTGGAGAGGACAAAGAAGATGATGTTTGAAGCTGGGAAACCGTTTACCCAAAGCTGCTCTTCCTCTATTTCCCACATGCCTTTGCTCATTTCCCTTGATCCTGAGATCTATTCAGTGCATCCTCTCCAGTGTTCCTTTTCCTATTTGTTCATTTTCAGTTGAGGACAGGTGAGGTCTGGCCCGATATCTACCCAAAAATTGTAGACAGATTCTCTTTGGTCCCCTCTCTATTCACCCTAAGGCACTCAAGGCTTCTCAGACAGGGCTGTGGGTGAAGGCCCAGGACAGCATCCGCCACTCAGCACCTGGGACCACGCTTCAGTGACTGCCTTCCTATCTCTTGCCTCAGTTTCCTCTTCTATAACACTGGAAAGCTGAGCTCACCTTTAAACATCACCAGGCTCTATATTTTTTATAGTACTCTTACAAGTCATACAGAATTAAACTTTCATTTTAGTCTGGAGTCAATTATCAAGGATTTTATTAAATACATGTATAAGCAAGTAATAACCTATTTTTTAAGAAAACTTGCTATACTTTTTTTAAAGTTAAGCAAACCACAAATGTTAAGCTCAAGAAACAGACTTCATTTGATTACACATAAGAAAAAAGAGAATTATAAATAATTTACCAAAAGCTAGCAGAGTACATGCCCTAGGGAAGTACTGGGTATGAAATGTATACAAGAAAATAAAAGAAAATTAAAAAAAAAAAAGGCAGACAAGAAGCTATACACAAGCAACCGAGAATTAGTCTTTCCCTGTCAGTCTGTCCAACATCCCATCCATTCCAGAACTTTCTGTCTTATCTAAACACTGAAGACCAGGTAGAAAGCAGTGTGATAACTATGTCATCACCAGGCCTTCTTTTCAAAGCCTACAGACATTATAAGGGATAATACTGGTCAAGAGTTTTTAATTTGGGGGGCGCCTCGGTGGCTCAGTGGGTTAAAGCCTCTGCCTTCAGCTCAGGTCATGATCCCAGGGTCCTGGGATCAAGCCCCGCATCGGGCTCTCTGCTCAGTAGGGAGCCTGCTTCCCGGGCACCCCCCCCCCCACCGCCCCTCTCTCTGCCTGCCTCTCTGCCTGCTTGTGGTCTCTGCCTGTCAAATAAATAAATAAAATCTTTTTTTAAAAAAGTTTTTAATTTTTATTTTATTTATTTAATTTATTTGACACGGAGAGATCACAAGTAGGCAGAGAGGCAGGCAGAGAGAGAGGGGGAAGCAGACTCCCCACAGAGCAGAGAGTCCAACACAGGGCTCGATCCCAGGACCCTGAGATCATGACCCAAGCCAAAGCAGAGACTCAACCCACTGAGCCACCCAGTCGCCCCTGGTCAAGAGTTTTTATTGGCACATGCTCTGCACACATTATCCTATTTAATCCCAGCAATCACCTGTTAGGGGCTCTCCTCCATGGTCTCTGGCACTCCTACATGTCCTGCTGGGCATGCCAAGAATGCAAGGTCCTGACCACCTTTACCCAGTCCATTTTTCAGGGTTGTGCCTGGGGGGATGAGACACTGTCTCCCTCAGGGCTGAAAAGCAGGCCTACTTACTGCCTGCTATAAAGCCACAGGTCCCCCAGATCAGTGTTTCCCAGCTGTGACAGAGAAGCACAGCATCCATCCCAACCCATGGCATTACCCCCATGGGATGTGGGGGCAAGGGAAATGGACATACACACTGAAGCTAGTAATAAAGTCCTTTGTTTGTGACTCAGGCATTACACAAAGATAGAAAGTAGACAGGGGAAGTTCTACCTCCTAACTCCTCCCAACCCAAGTCCTGCAACCCACCTCTCCTAGATCCCATGATAGAGCTCAGCATACATCTTCCCGTCTTTAACTCCAGGTTTCTCCTTTCACTAACACTCAGCTGGAGTTTCCACTGCAACATGAGGTCAAGCAATTCTTTCCAGCTTTGAAAGCCAAATGGCCCAACAATGTAATAATCGTTCCCTCCCTCACTATTGTGTAACTTCTGATGCACAGACATCACGAATTAAGCTCCTAGACAAGTTGGGGGGGGGGGAAGAAAGGAAAAAAAAACCCCACTTCTTTTCCAGTCTAGTTTCCTGCTTTTACCCAAGCACCATATAGAATTAATAAATTATTGCTTTATTGTAAGTTGTGAAGGTTCAACCATTTATAGGCCATATATACCCAGTTAATCTCCACTACTCTGAGACTTCACATCTGTTAAATAGGGCCAGTAATGGTGAGGCTGGCCCCCAATAGCCATCTTCTTCTCCTTCTTTAGTAATAGAAATTCTGGTTTTTAGATGGACATATGGTTTCCTTGAATAGAGATTACATTTCCCAACCTCTTTTATTGCTCGGTGTAGCCATATGATAAAGATCAGGCCAATGGGATGCAAGAAGTGTCATGCACAAATTCTGGAAAGTCGCCCCTATAGGCGGGAATGCAGATGCAAAACCTAGAGATCCAGCAGCCATTTCAGGTCTTGAAGTGACCTCAGACTTGGAAGCCATTCCCAAGATAACCTCATCATGGAACAAGACAGAAAGAACCTGAGTCTCTGACCACGTAGGCTCTATAACTCCCCAACCTGATTATCTCTTTGACTTCTCACACATAAGAAAAAAATTTCTATCTCATTTATGTTTTTGTTATTTTAGTTTTGTCACTTGTACCCTGAAATACAGAGATGGCTCCCTCATAAGGAGAGAGATAAGGATTATGAGAATATGTACCATAAAAGATACCCAATCGATATCCATTTTTATATTCCCCCAACAAAGGGCCCAGCACTGTTTTCATACACAGCAGACAAACTCAAACATTTGTTGAAATGAGCAGGAATCTGGGAGAATGAAGGCCATTTCATTGCCCTAAAAATTTGTCAGTGTTTCTACCAATTTATTTTTCCAGATGAATATCACTATTTTATCAAGTTTTATAGATTATCTCACTGGAATTGCCAACATTTGGAGACATGGTATTGTCACTATTACTATGTTTAGACTTCCCTGGAAAGAGCCAGAAATTAAATGATGGCTTATCAACCGACTGATTTTCATCCTATCCATTCAAAAAGCATTTAATAAGAGGCTACTCAGTAACAAGCCTAGCATAAAAATGAGACTTTGGGGAAAAAAAAATGAGACCTTGGCATAAACAAACAAACATCAGGTAAAAATAATCTCTAATGCCACCTCCCCCAATGCCCAGCAAAATACTCAGGGAGAGAGAAGAGTGATACAAATTCACGCCATCACTAAACACGAAGGCTAATGTGCTGTTTTGCCCTTATCACCTCCAGCTGTTGATCCAGGAGCCTCTTGCCTCTCTGCTTTACAGCCAACAAAACTCCTTTGATCAAAGTTCCTGGCCTAATGCTGTTTCATTTCCTATCATGTAATGTTTCTGGGATTCCCCATGGTCACACTTATCTTCTCAGAGTTTGAATCTTCGCCAGCGGATCCAGTCTTCCCTCCCATATGGTAATGTTCACACAGCTGAACTGATTTTTACTGAAGTTCTTCTTTACGTCATACATGTGCTACACCGGCGGGGTTCCGTCCAGCGCAGGTATCCGCAGCGGTACTCACGTGAGGACCGTATCATCGTCATCATTATTACTGTCATCTATTGAGCCATTATTCTGTGACAGATACTTTGTTAAGCACCTTCCCCATGCTAATATACCACTGAGTCCTTACAATACTTCTCTAAGGTGGGCAATGTTATACCACCCACTTAAAGTGAGAAAACTAACCCTAGTGAGTGAGGCCCCAGGAGCTTAGGTCACATTCCCAGGAACACACCATCCATAAGAGCATCTTCACTGGCTATGATAGTGTATCCTTGAGCAAAAGCAGAATCTGAACCCAGCTCAGTCGACACCAAATTCTGAACCATTTCTCTATGTTCCTCCCATAAGAGCTGAATGGTGTTTTATGCTCTGCTGGTACACGTACTCCCACCCACTCATCTGCTCCCTTCTCTTTGCTAAGCACTGAAGGTTTTCAGCTCAATGAACATTAATCCTTCTTCTTTTTCCTTTCCTGAGGGGCAAATGGCTTCATACTAGGGTGGTGGACCCTGATATTAAGGACAGCTACTCCTCTTGAATTTTCCCTGATCCTTTCTCACCACCACTCAGCGGTAGTTTTCAGCACCAGGGCCAGTGCCAACCAGGTCTCTTTCCCCATCCCATGCTTCCAGGTCTTTGGGTTCAGGGTAATAAAGACATATAGGATCAGATACCAGATTCTTGTTGACTGTTTCAGATTAAAGGCTCTTCACTGGGTTCTGTAAGCTGATCTCAGTCAGGCATTCAGGACTGCCAGCAGGATGGACTTCAACTTTTCCTAGTTCAGGATCCTCCTCCATGAGCAGTCTGGGTAAACCTCACGTGCTCTAACTCTGAGACCCATTTATAATTTCTGAAGATTGTACAACAGGCTCTGAGCTGCTACCCAAGCTTAGGATACACAGGGGGCCAAGGATGCATGTCCCAGTCACAGGTCACAGGGCTCCCACACCACCTTAGTCCATTCTACATGGTTTTATCATCTTCCCAGGACTTCCATAGTTCTGATATCTCCCTTTCCTAGGATCTAGACATACACCCTCCCCACCAAGGTTGCTGACCCATCCTGACCCAGACCCAGATGGGGCCCCAACTTTCCTGCTTCAGGAGCCAGAGATTTCAGACCAAAAGACCACCAGGATAAGGCATGAGGAGACTGCTTGAGAAGGTTCTAAGAGAAGCTGAAGGGTTGAGACACTGGCTGCAGCTAAGAGCCTCCCTTAGTCTTTTGCACAGAGAAGCAAAATAACTAAAATAACCTCTCTTGTGCGAGACTGGCTTCAGCATTAGTGAAATTAAGAGTGTCAGTGGGAGGCCCTGGAGCACCCAGCTTCAGGAGGCAGGGGCAGAGGCCCTGCAGAAAGAGCTGGAGGGGATGGCCCAACCACCAATTTCCATACCATCATCTTCCTGGGTTACTCCCTCCTCACTGACCCTTCTCTTGCTCCTTCTCTGTCTCTTCCACTGTGCTCTCTACCCCTCATGCTAGTGCTCCCCAGCACTCAAGATCCTCTGCTCACTATGTAGAACCTTCCTGGGTAATCCATCCCTCTCCTACCACTTCCAGGGCCAGCTATACAAGGATGACCCCAAGTCTCTCTCTCTAGACCAGCAGATGACCAATCTCTCTCCCCCAAACACCACAGAGGATTCTGATGCTCCAAAGACTGAGAACCACTGCTCTGGCCCAGACCTCTCTCTGAGCCCAAGACTAGTAGGCCAACTGCCAAATGCTATCCCACAAGCACCCCAAATTCAGTTGGGCTATTGCCAAGCCTGAATTCACTACTTGTCCTCTACTCATTACCCCTTTCCCATTCCTTATCTCTGTGACTGGCCCAGCCCCTCACATCACTAAAGTGAAAACCCTGACCGTGCCCTCCCATCTGCTAAATCTGCAAAGGAGGCCTCTGCCTCAGTTTCACTCGAACCTGCCTCCTCCTCTCCATCCCCACAGCCAGGTTCAGGGATGACGTCCCCGCGCTTCATCTCCCACACACCAGTCTCCTCCCACACCAACCATTCTCTACACCAGGATCATAACTAGCAGTGTTTCCCTCCTCTTGTAATTCCAGAATGACTCTCCGCTGGCCGCAGGATAACATCTGAACTCCCAAGCATTATCTTTGAGTCCCTCTGAGTACTGACCCAAAACCACCTCTCTGACCTCGTCTCCCGCAACCTCCTCCTCTCTATCTTCAAAAGCCTCACACTCCAGCAACCACACTGGCTCATCATTCCTGAGACACAGCCTGCTCTCTCCTGCTTCTCTTATTCCTCACAATCTGTTTCCTCTGCTCATGTCCCTCTTCACCTGAGAAACTGAAAATCTCTCCTTAAGATCCCGGGAGTCAGACTTCACCCCACCAGCTTCCATTTCCACTACTTTCCACCCTGGACACAGCACGACCATCATTTACTTACGCCTCTCTGTCAAGTCTGGGGACCTCTGAGGGCAAAGCCGGCAGTGTCAAGCCCAGTTACATGCTCAGTAGATGTTTACTTCATGAGTGAAAACCACTAATGAGATCAAGAAGCAAAGGAAGCAACCAATCTTTAAAGCAATAAAAATAAAGCCACCTGCTATCTTGGAAACCACGGCAGGTACTGCTTCAGTGGCAGACGCTTTGGGTGATAGATGGGCGTTCTGAAAAACAAGAGTCAGCAAGTAGAGGATGTGTCAGGGAACACCTGCTCAGGTCAAGAAAACAGCACCGTGACCACCAACCCACCAGGGTGTGAACACTATGGCGTCTCCCTCACACTCGGTGCTCCAACCACACTGGCTCTCTGTTAACATCTAGAATTCACCACCATGCCCTTGCCCCAGTGGAGACCGTGACCATGCAGCTGCCACCTCTTCACCTGGTCAAGTCTAACCAGTCTTTCCTCTGGGAAGCCACTCTGGGCCTCCCAGCCAATACTGCCCTGTTCACAGCCTCTACATACCCTTGTACTCCTTTTCTGTAGCCATTGTCAATGCTGTAATTAATGTTTTTGTACTTATTTTTATACTTCTTTAACTTTGCTACTAGATTATGAGCTAAAAGATAGCAAGGACCAGACTCATCTTTTTCCCGTACTGTGGCCTCACACAGACTCAGCAGACCCTGAACAGAACTGGATGGATGATGGATGGATGGACGGATGGATGAACAGAGAGACAAACTGGAAGACAGGCAGTAACAGGGAATATGACTTCCTTTCATTATTGCTACAGTACTTCCATATCATCCAGCTCTCTTTATGCTGACTCTACCCATGAAAAGCAATCTCAGATTTTAAAACTGAGGCCTTCCATGGGGCTGCCTCTCTCTGTAGAGCATGCAACTCTTAATCTTGGGGTTGCAAGTTGGAGCCCCACACTGAGCACAAAAATTACTTAATAAAAAAAGAAAGAAGAAGAGGATAAAACTATGGTTTTCCTACTGAAGAAAGGATGCATACACACCAGGGATATTCCTGTTTACTTGGAAAGCAGGTGTCACAGCAAACTGACACACTTGGCATTCTGACTTCATATCTGGTGATTTTTCTATAATACCACGCTGTTCTCTCTGTTCCACAAGGGTACTGGCTATACCGATAAAACTAGGTTCCAAGTATCTCTCGGCCCTTAAGAAGCCCCCTAAGATCACGAGGAAGCTCCCTAAGATCAATACACGTACTGCCAACAGACCAGAAAGGCACTGCCTTTTCTCAGCCAGCCAGCACCACTGGATCCTAGAGCTGCACAGTAAGTCAGGCCTCAGTCCCTCTTCCCACACACTCACACTGTTGACTCAACAAAGGACTCTGACGCAGAGGTTTTCATCAGAGATATGCTTCATCATTTTCATCAGAAGAATGCTTCTCCATGGACATGGTCTATGTGCAAAGTTATATGACCTGCAGGCAGTTGTTAAGAAAGTGCAAGGTGCACATGGGTGGGCTAAAGTCCACAGGTTTGCTGGGTGGGGAATCAGGATACCTGAGTATGAAGCCCTGGCAAAGTCCCCACCCTCAGCTGCAAGGTGGGAAGAGTGGCCTCAACGCCCTCTAACTTTCAGGACAGACAAGACACTACGTCTGACAAGTGCAAAGGCCACAGCAGTGCTCATTGCGAAAGAGCCCTGTAGTGGAGACAGCGGAGATAGAGAAATAAGCTAACTGCGGCAAGCCGGCACACCGCGTCTTTACGGCGTCTTTTCAAAGAGCGAAAGAATGCTATAGATCAGTCATCAAGTAACTTCCAATCTTATCAAAAAGCTTCCCAACAAGAACAAAATTCTAATCTTAGTTGTCAACCAATCAGCACATGGTCAGTAATTACTTTAAGTAATTAAGTACTTCAGCCACCTAAAAGTAAGAGATCAGGGTTTCCTCCTCCCTAGAACGAAACCACACCTTAAACCCATCATTTCAAACTGAACACCTTAAGTTCAGTTATCAGGAAATTAAAATAACTAAAACCAAGACAAACTATGACAAGTACCTCTTCCAAGGAATCCCTATCCTTATTTCCTTATCTCCTCTATGGCTTGTCCACTGTCAGAAACCACACCTTGAAGCAGACCCTAGGGGGCCTCTGCTTCTCCCACTGCTACATCATGGGCATCTGTTTAATCTCCCTGAGCTTCCATCTTCTCTGCACTTCAGAGACTCCCCTGCAAGAATCAATATGAAGCAGAAAAAAAACAGGTGTCAAACAAAGTCAAGACTTTGTTAAGTGTTGAGATATTTTATGGGGTGCCTGGGTGGCTCAGTGGGTTAAGCCTCTGCCTTCGGCTCAAGTCATGATCTCAGAGTCCTGGGATCGAGCCCCGCATCAGGCTCTCTGCTCAGCAGGGAGCCTGCTTTCCCCCCCTCTCTCTCTGCCTGCCTCTCTGCCTACTTGTGATCTCTCTCTGTCAAATAAACAAATAAAACTTAAAAAAAAAAGTGTTGAGATATTTTATAATGAAGGGACCTCTGATCCAACAACCTTCCCATTTTCTAGATTCAAATCAGTTACTGGACACTCACCATTTACTTCCTCTGTTCATTCAACAGACATTTATAGGGGACCCACTACATTCCAGGTGCTATTCCAGGCACTAAGGCCCGGATGGTGAGCAAAGCAGCCCCAGCCCACGATCTGACCGGACTGCATTACACTGCACCCCAGGAGACAACATCTCCGACCAGACACCACCGAGCATATCCTCTTAGACCCTGCAGGCCATGCGGATGATCTGGTCTTTTTCCTAAGAGAAATCAGAAGCCGCTGAAGGGTTTTAAGCAGAAGGAATGACATGCTCAGAGCATGCTAGCTGCCTTGTACTAGCCCTGGGCTAGGCCTGGGATATGGCAAGAACAAATGCAGGCTCTTCCTCTACAAAATTGAGTGGGGGAGGGGAAGGGTCACCAGGAAGTCATCATTAGTCACACAGTGTTATTACATGCTACAGCAGGGTGCCATGGAGGCCTGTGGGGGAACAATCTACAAATGCTAGTGGACCGAAAGTGCTGGAGATATGCTGCCTAGAGGAAAGACAAAACACAGCCACAGAAGGGACACAAAATAAAAGATATCTCAAATAGTGAAAGTCACTAATTCCAGATAACAAACTTTAGTGCCACAAAAAGAGACAGCATATTCTCCTGAACTTATTAACTTGTTTTCCATAAATATTTCATTACTCAGAAATGTACCAAAAGCACAGATTTCTCTTGACCTAGTTATCAAGCTTATACACGAGTGAGAATCACTGCATTCAATAAACACGAATTTAATTACATTCATTAATCTTCCTTTCATCTCTAATAAGATGATTTTCAAACAAAACTCTGACTGAGGCCAAACATACAAATTTCTTCTGATTACTCAAGTAATTATCCTAACCTTCAAATAAAATCTTGTAATAGAAATATTTAAATCCTAAAGAGGAAAAGTATAATGTTGTATTAGTTCATATTAAAGACCCTCTATTTACATGGAATCACAGAAAAAGGAACAGAAAGAACTTGGGAAAGCAGCCTTCATTTCCCGGACCAGAGTCAGGGCCCACCCTCAGGGTTACTCCATCCTCTCCCTCACCAATAGCCAATGGCTTTTGTGGGAGTCAAGGCTTGCATCTGCAGTCCCAACAAAGGCTGAGTTCTAAATAATCCAATCAAGAAATGGGTAGAGGACATGAACAGACATTTCTGCAAAGAAGACATCCAGATGGCCAACCGACACGTGAAAAAGTGCTCCACATCACTCGGCATCAGGGAAACACAAGTCAAACCACAATGAGATACCACCTCACACCAGTCAGAATGGCTAAAATTAAAAAGACAGGAAATGACAGATGCTGGCGAGGATGTGGAGAACTGGGAACCCTCCTACACTGTTGGTGGGAATGCAAGCTGGTGCAACCACTCTGGAAAACAGCATGGAGGTTCCTCAAATAGAGCTACCCTACGACCCAGCAATCACACTACTGGGTATTTACCCTAAAGATACAAATGTAGTGATCTGAAGGGGCACGTGCACCCAAATGTTTATAGCAGCAATGTCCACAATAGCCAAACTATGGAAAGAACCTAGATGTTCATCAACAGATGAATGGATAAAGAAGATGTGATATAGATATACACAATGGAATACTATGCAGCCATCAAAAGAAATGAAATCTTGCCATTAGCAACAACGTGGATGGAACTAGAGGGTATCATGCTTAGCAAAGTAAGTCAGTCAGAGAAAGACAATCACCATATGGTCTCCCTGATATGAGGAAGTTGAGAGGCAACATGGGGGGTTTGCAGGGGAAGGAAAAGAATAAATGAAACAAGATGGGATCCGGAGGGAGAAAAACCATAAGAAACTCAATCTCACAAAACAAATTGAGGGTTGCGGGTGGGGGAGTTATGGACATTGGGGAAGGTGTGTGCTATGGTGAGTGCTGTGAAGTGTGTGAACCTGGTGATTCACAGACCTGTACCCCTGGGGCTAATAATACCTTATATGTTAATTTAAAAATTTAAAAAAAAAAAAGGCTGAGTTCTGCCTGCCACCTGGGGGTTCCTACTAGCCACTGCCACCAAGGACATTTGAGTTTTAATATACTCCTTGTGCAATAACTCACCTAACTTTCACAGACAATTAATAGCCCCCCCAAAACATCCTATAGGCCCTCTAACAATAGCTGAAGAGAACATTATTCCAGCTCACAATTACTGCGTTTTCATGTATGAACCCTGTGCTAAGACCCATTCTGCATCAACTCCTTGAAGCCTTTCAGGAATCATGGAGGTAAGTACCATCACACTTCCTGTATCAATAAGGAAACAGAGGAGTGTTCACTTGCTCAAAGCCATGAGGGGTGAGTGGTCGAGTGAGGACCTCTGCACTGGCCTGACTCCAGAGTCTTTAAGCTCTGCCCTATCACTCTGATGTCAGGAGATAAACCTCCTGTAAAGAACATAAAGAACTAAAACTCTGTAGAAAAACCATGGGATGATTTGCCATTCTGGGTCTTCATGGCCTCTGCTCTCCTCCATAAGTGCACATGAAATAAGCCTGGCTTGTGCCTCCTCTTGGGGAAAAGTCATGGATTGATCAGTGCAGGCGATCCAAAGAAAAAAAGGTGCTCACAATGGTGCAGGGTGGGCAACTACCTTCGAGAAGAGCTCATGTGAAAAGGAGGAGGAAACACGTGTGGACAAACCCATAGCTTGCAGCCAACAGGACCTATGAGGGGTGTCCCCAGGACTCCTTGAGCATTTTGTGACTTCAGAGCTGGTTTCTCGGGTACCGTGGCCATCACCTTCACCACCCCACTAGCACCATTACCATCACACTAGAACCCAGAGAAAACAGACAAAGAGGTGCTTCTCAGTGCTCCCTAAGAACCATGGATAAGAACCATGAGCAGTGTGTAAGCATCAACTCTCTGTCAGGCCCCATGCTAAACATTCCACTGCATCATTTCACTGAATCTTCAGTAAACCAGTACACCAAGATTCACAGAGAGGGAGACACTTGCCCAAGGCCTTGTGTATGGAAGAACCGGAATCTGAGCCCAGGTCTGCCTGGCTCCAGAGCACGAATCTGCTTGGCCATTTCACTCAAGGTCTTCTGTCATAGTCAGTCGCCTTCTGGCCACCTTCCATTTACATGTGGTTCTTCCACCAATCATGAGCTCCTCAAAGGCAGGGACAAAACTCCTTCATCTCCATATGCCCACCATCCAGCAAAGGGTTTAGCCCAAAGCAGGAACCCAGCAAGGCTGGTGAGTGATTGCCCACACAAAGGAAGTAAAACCCCCCTCTCCTTTTAAGAAAGTGGCCCTAAAAATGCCCCAGGATGCCCCTCAGAGAACCCAACCCAACCAACTGCCCACTACCCCTGGTCAAAATCCACAGACCACCTACTCAGCTCCCTTGAGCCTGATCCTCCACAACCCCAGTCCAAGGGAAGGATGAACAGCCATTCTTCTGAGGAAAGGCAAGGTGGGCTTCAGCAAGTGTGAGCAGTTCGTTTTTAGAGTCATGCTTTTTTCTGCTTCCCCCTCTTGTCCTGGAGCCTCTGGAGAAATATTTCTTTTCTCTCCCATCTCCAAGACTTTTTGGACAAGTATCACCAGCCATACCCAAAGCCTATAGCTAATATATGGCACAACACACACCTGTCTCAGAGTCAGCACTCAAATACTTGGAAAGTGAAGGAATAGAGCCCAGAGACTGGGTTTCACCAAAGACCTGACAGCTTATCAATAAGAGCTTGCCAACATTCGGCAGCCGTGATGGAGAGGAGGTCCATCACAATGGCCAAAAAGAACATACCCTGAAGTCTCAGCGGCAAAGAAAGTAGGAGAGTTTCCCTGTGCAGGGAGCAGCCACAGACATAAAGCAATGCATGCCATAACACAATGCACACTCGATCAAGGCAGGCACACAATGAAAGTCAAGGGAACACAAACAGGAGTGGTCACTTGTGCCGAAAAGAACAGAGCAGGTTTCACAAAGGAGGGGATATTTAAGCTGGGAAGCCATTCCCAAATCACCCAAGGAGAAGTCATTGCTTCCGGCCTGAGTGACCCCCATACTGCTCACCACCCCAACATCGGACCCACCATACTGTTCTACGATCAGTGGCTTGTGTGCCTGTCTCCCTACACAGTATGTGGGCATCTCAAGGGCAAGGACTTCGGGCATTGTCCACGGCTCACCCTCAACTGCCCAGTAAATACCTCCCGACAGAGAACAGAAGAGTTTCCGTCCGGTTATTAACAACAACACAGCAGCTACCCCTTCCTGAGCATCTACTACAAGCTGCTATCACTGTGAGTACTTGGCATGCATGATCTCATCTCCTCCACACAAAAACCCCAAAAGGCAGACTTTATTAACATCATCCATTTTGCAGATAAGGAAAGTAAAATTCAGAAAGATTAGGGACATTGTCCCAAGTCATGCAACCAGAAAGTAACAGCTGAACTTTGAGTCATGGGCTGAATGGAAAATCAGTTTTCAATTACTAGTAAACAAATCCCTTTTCCTTTCTCTTTCTGTCATCTGCCTTACATCCAGATACGTGGATTGCCTGTAATCTATTGTTCAATGGGACCAAAGCCATTTGTTTCCCAGAAAAGAACAAGGGATGTCCCTTACTACTCTTCTCAACAATGACTGCTCACCAGTACTGAGTAAACATCATGGTGGGGAGGAGTGGGGGGGCATAAGGACAAAACTGCTTACAACATCAATCAAAAACATTTATTAAGAAGGAACTGTATGTACCAATTGGAACATTTTCCAATGTTGAAACAATTTCCAAAACAGATCAAGTGATAGACTAAGGAAAAAGAGTATGTACAGACACTATTCTTTGTGTAAGAGAAAGAATATATAATAAACAAGAAAATGGTAATAATGGTTGCCCCTAGGGAAAAAGACTGGCAGCTTGAGGCAAGAAAGACCCTTTTTACAATTTGTTCCCCTCTGGACTACTTGCCTTTCAAAAGAGAATCCATGTGTGATTTTTTTTTTTTTTTTTTTTTTTACTTCTTAAAAAAAAAATAAAATTAAAAACACCATTTAAAGACACCACTTTTGGGGCACCTGGGTGGCTCAGTGGGTTAAAAGCCTCTGCCTTCAGCTCAGGTCATGATCCCAGGGTCCTGGGATCGAGCCCCAATAGGACTCTCTGCTCAGCGGGGAGCCTGCTTCCTCCTCTCTCCCTGCCTGCCTCTCTGCCTACTTGTGATCTCTCTCTGTCAAATAAATAAATAAAATCTTTAAAAAAATAAAATAAAGTAAAATAAAATAAAGACACCACTTTTTGCCAAGCCTCTCTCATAAGCTCACATACATATAACAGCAACCATGAAAATATGTATGCTTATGAATGAAAACTAGATGAACTTCATCTGTGGTAAGACAGGACTGTGAAACAGCTTTTGTCTTCCATGCTGAGGTTCACCAGTTTCAATAAAATGCTGCAGTATGTTTTGGCAAATAAATCAATAGAATTTTGAAGACAGAGATACAACATACATAGAAACAGCAGGGACAATTTGCCACACCTTCTTCCTAAACTCCTTTATCTGTTCCTTCAACAACTATTTAATGAGCACCTACTGTGTACTAGGCAAAGTGCTAGACATATTTTTTTTTAAGAGAACTAAACAGGTCATTAATTTCTTCCCTCCTGCCTTTCAGGAAAATATGGACAGCATGCTAATAAGAAGAATGCCAGAGCAAGGACCACCCTTGATGTTCGTAGTCTAACATCATCCTCATTCAACCTAGAAAATGGAGGGCTGGGGAAGGGATTTGTTCAAGGTTATATAAGAAGTGAAGGCCTCAGAATTACCAGTCCTGCTCTCTCTACATGCTTTATGCTGTTCAGTGGTGTTGAAAGATGAGCAGGCAGGGAGGGGAGAAATGGACCCTAACACTCAGTTCCTGATATCAGATGCTTTCACATATCCTGGGTCATTTATTCTTCATAACCTCTCAAGGTGGCCATGATTATCCCTGCTTCACAAATAAGGAAAAATCTTCGAGAAGCTGAGAAACTGGTGCATAAGGCTTCCAACACAGACCTGTCTGACTTGCAAGCCAGAGCCTTCGCCCTCCTTACTGAATAGGAAAATCGATTTTAAAAGGTAGCCTGGGGGATTTGGGGTGGGGGGAACGGCCTGCCTGGGTGGCTCAGTCAGTTGAGTGTCCAACTCTAGATTTCAGCTGAGGTCATGGTCTCAGGGCCTGAGCTTCAGCCCCACCTCAGGCTCAGCGTGGAGTCTGCCTGAGAATCTCTCTCCCTCTGCCCCTCCCCGCCTTCATACTCTCTCTCTCTCTCAAATAAATAAATAAATCTTTAAAAACTAAAAAGGTAAACTGGGGCCAGATCACAGAAAGCCTTGGTTTTAACATTTTCCATTAATGAAGTTTCTCCCTCAACCCTGGATGTTGTCACTCCAATAATAACAATCAAAACGCTGACCCCCTCATTATTCAATGCATGTTCTGTGTGCCACCAAGTTTGGGCTTTCCTTTGAACCCACAGATGGTTATCCAGAGGGCAGCAATCTCTGAGAACCGTTTACACAGTTTCTGCTAGGACAGAAAGGGACATCCCACATATTGCTTCTAGACCCTCTGGGTGCCTGTCATATAAACACAGGCCCCAGTAAGGACCCGTCCCTGAGATCCCATCCCATGATGCCACTGGGTCACTGCCACACCAGCTGAGTGGCAGTGACAGAGGTCAACCCCATGGTGGTTGGCCTCTAAAAGTTTCATAGCTTCTAAAGTAAAGAAAAATGCAAACCAGTGTAGGAGAATCCTCCTCCTGCCTTGTCTCAGTCCATGCAATGCAGGCAGGAGAAATGGCAGTTTGGAATGGTCAAACTGCCAGTGAATAGAGGTACTGTGTGCCAAAAGGTCACACACATGGGTACAGGACATCTTCAGGATGGGAGAGAGCCCTCTCAGCTTGATTTCTTCTCCCTGTCCCTGTAGGAAGCTAGTGAAATTCTCACATTCCTTTCTTTTTTGTATCTTCTTTCTGGTAAAATCAGAGTTCCTACTTGGATGGGGAGGGGAAATTCCATAAGGCTCAAGCCTAAGCCTTATGATCCAGTTCAGAGTCCTCAATGGGGTTGGGGTCTAAAGGTCAGCAAACAAATGTTCCTCACTTTCCACCTGCCATTGCTCCCTGCCACAGCTCCCTCAGAGGTCTTGATCCAAGTCAGATCCGAGACTGTCTTTGGGGGACATTCTGCCACGAACCTCATCCCAAACTCAAATAAGAAAATGGTCTGCTAATTAGAAATACCCCAAATCCAACCTCCCCTTTAAAACCTCAGTCCCTGAATCCAACATCCCCATCGGCAAAGAGGAAGGAGACTCATAACTTTAACCCAGCACTTGCTCCGTAAGCATTTTTCCATCCTATCCTCACAGGGCCCCTGGGAGGCACACAAGGCAGGTAGCACGATGGTCCATGCTCAGATGCTCATTTTGCACGGGAAAACACAAAGCTTGGAGAGTTGAAAGACTCTCTGGGGGTTACACAGAGGCAAATGCTTCTGAGCCCTCATTTCTGTTCTTCCCCCTCACCAGGCTGCCATGTCAGTCTTTTGGAGACTGCCATTACCAAGATCTGCAGCAGCATCTGGTACCAGGACCCTTCAAGCTTCACACTACTCTTCCAACAAGCAACATTTCTCAACCACATTTCTAATCATCCAAAGAACGCTAGCCGCCGACCCCAATCGAGTCATGCCCCCAGCAACAGCAATAGGGAAAGCCCCAGAGACATGAAAAACGACGCGCCCCACTTAAGGCACAGCGTGGCAGAGAAGCCGCCAGCCTAATAACCGGGGCGGCAGAGACCCAAGTCAGCCTCAGGAGAGGCACAGGCAGGCCTAGCCGGCCCTTCTGGCCCAGCAGCAACCCTCGAAGCCTCCAGAATCTTCAGCGAGCACAGCCCAAAGCTCCTGCGCCCACCCCCAAAACCCCTAGACAACGGAGAGGGCTGCGTTCCCTTCTCCAGGGACCACTCACCCTCCGCCCGCTCCACACCTGGGGCACCGCTTCCGGACCTGCAACCACTCGGGGCCCCGCCCCCAGGCCCCTGGAGACCCCGCCCTTTGCACCTGTGGTTTCCTCAGGCCCGGACTCTCCAGAAGCTCCAGCCTCACCTGGCAGCCCCCTCTCACTGCCAAA
>PISX010025620.1:0-25858 GCA_004024625.1 Mellivora capensis | reverse complement strand
CCATAAGTGACTCTTAATCTCACAAAACAAACTGAGGGTTGCTGGGGGGAGGGGGTCGGGAAAGGTGGGTGGGGTAATGGACATTGGGGAGGGTATGTGCTATGGTTAGTGCTGTGAAGTGTGTAAACCTGGCGATTCACAGACATGTACCCCTGGGGATAAAAATATGTTTATAAAAAATAAAAATTAAAAAAAAAGAGACATAGGGAGCAGCATGTGGCAGCAGCTCACATTAAAATATATTAACTGAAACTGAAAAGAACAGAAGAAAGCAAATAAATTAAGACCAAATGCCAGGTCTGCTTTTCTTTGATTACCTAGTGCATATGTGTTATATTGGGTGTATTGTTTCTTCAAAACTGAGAAAGTGTTGATTGTACAATCATTATTTTGTGTTTTAATAGGGAAGAAAACATGCTACCAATTGAAGGACACAATACTTTCTTTCACTTAGAATGTCTATTTTATACTTATTGAAAGAATTAAGTGTATACTTTTATTGTGTATCTCTCTTGGTCATGCATGGGAAAGAGTAAAAATGAAGTAAATCAATTAAAGTGTTGCTGAAGCTTCTTTCCCTCTGGAGTCTGATTTTCCTGAATTGCCTTCCAATTTAAGGTCATCAAGCCCCATATTATACAAATATGGATTAAGTCATCAAGAGCATTAATGAGGCAACAATTGTTTAGAGAGCCCACCGCTCTTTAGAGTTCTCTCCGAAGATGTTGATGTTCAATCTGCGAGTTTTGATGCTGACACTTTTCATGTTTGCACATGCTGAAGAAATGAAATCGTAATGACACCCTCCCTACAACAATCTTTTTAAATATTTTTTTAAACGATTTTTAAGATTAAAGATCTTTAAAATTTTTATTTATTTATTTGAAAGAGAGTGAGAGAGAAAGAGAGAGAGGGAGAGAGAACACAAGCAGAGGGAGAAGCAGACTCCCCACTGAGCATGGAGCCCAATGTGGGGCTTGATCCCAGGACTCCAGGATCATGACCCCAGCTAAGGCAGTCACCTAACCAACTGAGCCACCCACGTGCCCTCCCTACAACAATCTTAAGGTGCCATATATTATAACAGACACTCCATCTTCAATATATTAAATTATTAAAAAGAATATGTGCCTTAGCAATGAAACATGGAAATAATAGTCTGTATAATTTCTTATAAAATAGATTCATAATACAGGAAAATTATTTTACAGGATTAAAGGGAAGACCTTTTACATAGCTGTCTTCTTACATTGCTATTTTCAAAACAAAAATACTAAGATTCTTCCTTAAACATTTCAGAAAGGTATAGCCCACCAACTATGCTGAGATGATTTACTGCTGTGATCATTTGATCAACAAGATTCCTGTTCACATTGCGAGATCACTATTTAACATTCTTCCATTGTCCTTCTGTTGAACAAAACATCCCAACAGATAATTAGAAAATAGAAGACATTAAACAAAATTAATTACTCTGAAAAATTAATTCTGAATATTGAATATTTTTCTTAAGTAATATTACTTTTTTCAATATACAGAATGGCAAGATTTGGAAATACCATAGCATTCTGAATGCACGGCAATCTGTATAAAATTGCTTCTTCTCAATTTTCGTTCTAGCTGTCTTGGAGTGGAATTCGAACATTCAGATCATGCCCCATGAGGAAAATGTTTCTGGGCACACATTCAACGTAGGTATGTTTATTTACGTGTGTTACATGCATTTGTTACTATACTAATCTATTATCTGCATTTAAACTATACACAAAAACAATGATATATGGGATGTGATGAGAAGTAAGTGCAAATAAAGAAAGTTTTAATATATTCCTGTTGGACCCCCCAGAGGGTAATCTGCACACTGATTGTGAGCACCACCTTCCTAAACTGTCAAAATATGATCAATCTGACGAGCGTTCTTTTTCTTTTTAATCAGGGAAAATATAACTTACTTTCCCAGTTTGTGGGTTTGTTTGTTTGTTACTAGTTTCTTAATGCTAGAGAGTTAATTTGTTTCTGCAAGTGAGCCTTTGATTACCAGAATGTAACTTCCTCATGTAGCAAGAGTTTAGTCTTAGGAAAAGTTCCCTGTGAAGTTAATTTTTATAAATTGAGTCTGGCTCCCCACTGACTTCATAAAATGGAAAATTTGTTTCTCTTGGGGCAGAGGGGAAACACAGCCCTTTAGATGTAATAAAATCACACTAAATTGTAGAGAAAATCTTTGAAAAGCCTATGTTTAAAAGAGAATCATTACTTTTATGCTCAAATAATGTTACTCAAAATGAGATCAAGTCTTGATTGCAAAACAGTAAAGCTTCCACCCTGCTTTTTAAAATTCCTGATACAATGCTAAAAGATTGAAAGGAGGAAAAAAATATTGAAGAAATCACCTACATCAATTAAAAAAAAATTTCTTTCCTATTTCCTTTTTTCCATTTTTTTCTCATAGCCCAGTCCAAACTCTGGCTATTGAATATTTACACATGAAAATTACAGTAAAAAAGATCAATATTACAAATAGTATAATCAGCTTATGTGTATAATGTTGAATATTTTATCAAGTTACCCATTACATAAGTAAAACCCTTCCTTTTATTTATGAAGGCAGATTCCTCAGAATGAGGATAGAATGTGTCCCTCAGGATTCCTCATTAAAAGAGCAAAGGAGGTAGAGGTGTATATTTCCTGTGTTTGAATATTCATTTGATTTCTAAGTGTTGGCTATATAGTGAATATAAGTGTATCAATATCTGCTTAAATCTTCAGGAGAGAAGGGACGCCTGGGTGGCTCAGTTGGTTGGACGACTGCCTTCGGCTCAGGTCATGATCCCGGAGTCTCGGGATCGAGTCCCACATCGGGCTCCCAGCTCCACGGGGAGTCTGCTTCTCCCTCTGACCTTCTCCTCGCTCATGTTCTCTCTCACTGCCTCTCTCTCAAATAAATAAATAAAATCTTTAAAAAAAATCTTCAGGAGAGAATATTATAAATTAAATAATAAGATCAAAGGAACACATTTTTAATTTGAAACGTGCTGACAGTGTATGAGTGTCTATCTCTGAAAGTACCCACTAATATTGATAATCGTCAATTATATTAACTTTTGTCAGTGAGGTGAAAAACAAGTCTTCTAATTTGCTTTTGTAATACTTGTTAGCTATATATTAAACATTTTATAGTCATATTAATTTTTGTGCCTAAATTCTTGTATTTGTTGCTCATTTTTGCTTATAAAAGCATTATATATTTTTCATTTAACAAAGTATCTGTACATCTTATTGTTATTAGCATTTTATATTATTTTTGTAAATAAACACGTGTATCTTGATAAAGTTTTTTATTTTTGTGCAATTGTTCTCTTTTCTGGCGATGTGTTGGAAAAGCAAACCTGGATCCCTTTCAATTATAAACTGGAAAAATGGCAGATTTAAATATAATGCATACTGCACTTCATTAAAAAAAAAGGAGATGAAATACCTTTTGAGAAACAAAGAAGGACCTGAAAACTAGAGCATTAAGCCAATTGACTGAGGTTATATTGGCATGGTAGGTGATTATCCAACCCTAAATTAGACCCTAAGGAGAGAATCAGACTTGGATTTCCACACAGGAGCAGAAGCTAGGACATGGAACTTGAGGTTAGAAGGAGTTGGGACTAAGATTCCCATGTAAAGGCAGGACAGCTGGAGGATATACTTACAGGGAAAGGAGAAAAGAACTCTTGGCAGGATAGTCCTTTGAGAAACAAAATCCTTTCTGTATTAGAAAGTTAAAAAAAATTTCCATGAGAAATCAAAGCCCTGAGCCTGTGCTCAATTTATGCAACCCCACCTGGTGCTGTAGGAATTCCCAAACTAGGAACTTCAGTTGGACTCCGACTGATAACTACCCTAAAGCCTAAGAGAAGTTAATGTTCTAGAAGTCAGAAACACAAGCTGGAAAAGTTGAGCTGCCCAATTTCCAAATCAGCAAAGGAAGAAAAAATAAAGGAAGAAGCCAAGAAAATGTATGTTAAATAAAAAGCATAAAATAAAATAGTGGAAATAAATCCTGTATGTAAGTAATTAACATAAATATCAACCTATCACAGTCAGTAGTAAAGAGACAGAGGTCCTACAATTAGACTAAGATAACAACAAAATCCAGTGACAGACTACTTTACAACTAAAATATAGTGATCCAGATTTGGGGTCAGAGGGAAGTTGGAATAAAGATCTGAATCTGGGTTCAGCAAGGTAGTAGAATAACATAACTTGAAAATACTTTTGCTCTAAACACTTTAGATCCTGGGTAAAGTTACATTATTTGGTGTCTCTCAGGGGACAGAAAACAATATACATGAATGTCAGAAAATAGTAACTAACTTAAAGCCATAAGGACAAAAACCAATGTTCAAAGTTTGGCTGTTCTGGTGGTAGTTTGGGGGAATTTAATAGTGTGGTCATGCTAGTTTAGGGACCCATGTACATATAATGCCCAGGAGGAAGAGAAGATGAAATTTGGCTCTTGAAAGCAGGGAGACAGATCTGAGGCCATCGGTGATAAACTGGAAATTCCAAGGAATTGCATGCATGCAAGCATGTCATGTTCAAGGTCAGTAAGATGATCAGTGTAGCTGAAAGGGAGTGCCCAATGGGAAGGGTGGTAGGAAATGAAGTCAGAGAGGAAGAGGGGGATGGTGACACATGGCTGCTGTGGCTCAATTGATAGTCTTTGGCTTTTACTCTGTATAGTGAGGTGGGGATAAATTAATGAGTTTTGAGCAGGAATGCAACTTGATATAGCTTTTCTATATAAAAAGAATTGTCTATGGAAGGGCAATGGAAGAAGCAGGAAATCAGCTATGAAACTATTGAAATTATAATCTAAGCAGGAGATGGTGTCTTTTTCCTTTTTAAGATTTTATTTATTTGATGGAGAGAGAGAGAGAGATCACAAGTAGGCAGAGCAGCAGGGAGAGAAGGGGAAGCAGGCTCCCTGCTGAGCAGAGAGCCTGATGTGGGGCTCAATCCCAGGACTCTGTTATGACCTGAGCTGAAGGTAGAGGCTTAACCCACTGAGTCACCCATGTGCCCCAGGAGATGATGTCTTGATAGTCCTGGGGTGGTCACGATTTACACAATTCTGGATATATATATATATATATATATATATATATATATATATATATGTTTGTAGCTGATCAGATTTGTTTATGACTTGGTTGAGAAAAATAGAGGAGTCAGGGATGATTCTCAGGGCTTTAACTTTGGCATCTGAGAGGATGGATTTGTTTCTTTGGACTGAGATCAAGAGCAGGGAAAAAAGCAGGGTGCTGGGGAAATTCAGATGTTTGGTGTTATGTACTTTAAAGATGAGATGCTAGTTAAGCATCTCAGTGGAAAATACAAGTTGTCACTTGGATATTCAAATGTAGTGTGGGGGAGAGTTTGGGGCTGGATATGTAATGGTTCCAAGAACCATTGCAGTTAAGAAACTGGAAAGATAGGAAAACTATAGCTAGCTTGACTTCCAGAAGCATAGACATAGAGAGCAGTATTCAAAGAGGAAATGGCTAGGAATTTTCCAAAACCTATAAAAGAGGCAAAACCTTAGACTTAGTGAATAAAGGAATTCTTAATAAACCTATTCTTTGGCATATTGCAACAAAGCAGCCAAACACCCAAATCAGAGAGGGTAATGGAAGAACAACCAGAGATAAAACTCCAATAATGGAGGCTTGAAGTCAAGAATAGAAGCCAAAGAATGACTTGCACTCCACAAGATGTGTGCATTTGTTGAAACTCATTGCTTACACATCTGAGATTTGTGCCTGTCCTTGTATCTTTTTTCAAAACAGAAGTAAGAATAAATAATGAATTCTAGATAATAATATGCATGCTTCAATAGGGGGAAAGTGTACTTATGTGTGTAATATAGTTAGACATGCATCAAAAATAAGATGGGCTCATGGGTGGCTAGAGGGATGGATAGACGTAGATATACGGGTGTTCGTTGCATAATTCTTTCAAATTTGCTGTGCGTTGGTAACTTTTTGTAATAAAAGTATAAGAAAAAAAGGAAAGACACCAGAGACTTTAGCCCTTACACTACTAAGAAAAATTAACTTTCAACATAGAATATGTATCTAAAAATTTTAATCAATTGACCATTCAAGTTTGAGGGTGAAATGAAAATGTTTTAAACAAAGGCTGAGTGTACCACTGTCGGGATGGCTGGGGATGCAATCTGGGGAAAAGGAATGAAACAAGGAGAGAATAAAATGCAAGAAGTAATGATGAGAAAAGCGTATTTTAATCACAAGCACTTCTACATTACCTATTAACACGCTCATAAATGGTTTCTGTGTACCTGTTTCTCCAGACTCTTGCCAGCATTCAATCTTGTCAGAGTTGACATTTGAGATCTTAATAGTTTTACAGGATGTATTTCAACGATAAAAAGTGTTGAACATTTAAAGCTTTTGATTTTAGGCAATTTTTTGTCCTCTTTCTGTAAACTCTTTCTTTAACCAAGGATTATTTTTCTTACTAACTTAATGGGGTTTAAGTAATTGATTTAGTTGAGATAGTGATTTATTTTACACATTGACCCTCCTGGGTATTGTGGATATGTTCTCTTGATTTCTGTTTACCTTTTATTTTAATGTTATTTTTTCAATTTTTATTATTTTCATACATTTAAGTTTCTCAGATTTCTCAGAAAATCCAACTTTTCCATTATGGTTTTAATATGATTCTTAAAAATTCCTAGGCACTCCAAGAATATAAATAAATTCAACTATGTTTAGTTCTAAATTTTTCTTATTTCAACTTTTAGGTCTTAAAATTTGAATAAATTAGATATTACTTTGTTGCTCAAGACATGGTAGGGACCCAAGTTAGTTTTCTTCCTCATTGTGATTGCATTTGTTTAAATTGCATAATGGGAATCCATGGAACTGTAACAACACATGTTTTTCTTGTCATTGATTCATTTATAGTGTTAGCTATCCAAAGATTTGGAGAATGTTTTCTAAAAATATATACTTTCTTTTTTCTTTCCATCTTTTAAATTTCATAAAGTCATAAAAATAAAGTTGTACTTTTATTCTTACATTTTTTTTTCTTTTCTAAAGGATTTGTTTATTTATCTGAGAGAGAGAACAGGAGAAGAGAGGAAGAGGGAGAGGAAGAGAGAAGCAGAGTTCCTGCTGAGTGCAGAGCCGGACCCCGGGCTAGATCTCAGGACCCTAAGATCATGACCTGAGCCGAAATTAAGAGGCCGTTGCTTAACTGACTGAGCTACCCAGGTACCCCGCATTTTTTGATTCTTAATATTTTCCTTCAAGTATTGCCACAGTTGTTGCTTTTGTATGTTAGTAACAGTAATGAATGAGGCTTCCGAATTTAGATGTCAATCTGAGATATGCTTAATTTCCCCTTTTTCAAAAACTGGTTAGTGACAAAGAACTGAATGCTACAAGAGGACCTGCTAAGGTCTCTGGAGAGTTCTCTCTGTGAAGTTCTCCCTGTGAAGAATTCCTTTTCAGAATTCCATCCTTCAGAGTCTTCTTGTCCCACCTCTCCCCATAGCCAACTGCATCATCTCCACTCAGGGAGTGCACTGTGCTCTTCCTGGGCACCTCCTCCCACACTGTGACCTGGGGACTTTCTCCAGGCAGTAATTTGGGGTCATCAAAGGTCTCACCTCATTTGTTTCCCGACTCTCAGGGATCCCTGTTCTACATTGCTTAATGTACAACATAGAGTGTTCATTGTTACACATACTTGTTTGGATTATTTATGCAGGAGGGTAAATCCGGGCACATCTTAACTGGAATTGGAAGTCTGTGTAATGGTGAAGATACCAGGAAGCATGCATTTTGAAGCATTTGACTAGCAGATCATAAAGATTATTTGGAAATGCAAAGAACCTAGAATAACCTAGAACCTAGAATAGCCAAAACAATGTCAAGACTGGAGGTCCAATAGTACTTGATCTGAAAACATATTCTAAAGTCAAACTCAATAACCAAAATGATTTGGTGTTGGTATGAGGATGGGCATAGAAAACAATGAGAGTCCAGAAATACATCCTTATATAAATGGTCTTTTGATTTTTAATAAAGGTGGCAAAACAATGAATTGGGGAGGAGATGACATTTTCAACATAATTCTGGGACAACTGGATAGCCACATGCAAAACAAATACTTTTAGATTCTTGACTCACATGGTGCACAAAAATTAACTTAAAATGAATCACAGATTGAAATATAAGAGATAAAACACGAAAAGGACAAAAAAGGGAGAAAATCTTAATGATATTGGATTGGGTGAAGAGTACTTAGTGTGATATAAAAACACAACCTGTGGGGGTGCCTGGGTGGCTCAGTGGGTTAAAGCCTCTGCCTTTGGCTGAGGTCGTGATCCCAGGGATCCTGGGATCCTGAGAGCCCAGGGATGGGTTCTCCGCTCAGCGGGGAGCCTGCTTCCCTTCCTCTCTCTCTGCCTGCCTCTCTGCCTACTTGTGATCTCTCTCTGTAAATAAATAAATAAAATCTTTTAAAAAAAACCCACAACCTGTGAAATAACAAATTGGTAGATTGGACTTTATCAGAATTAGAAGTATTTTTGCTTTAAAGACACCTTAAGAGATTGAGAAGACAAATCACAGCCTGGGAGAAAACATCTGCAAACCATATAACATCATATCTGATAAATGACTTAGATCCAGAAGACCCTCTGTAACCCACTATGGGGACCAGAAAACTTTTGTGGGTTACCACGTATTATTTGGTTCCAGCATCCACCAAAGCTGTCATTTTTTTGCTTATTTCTGGGGGACCAGTGTAGAGTGCGTTTCAACATGGGGCCTCTGATGTCCCCAATAACCCTTACCTGGGAGTGATATTGGCCGGCATCCTATCTATCTATACCTGGGGTGTGGGAGACACCTACCCAGAAAAAGACTATGCCTGAGGCCTCTGCAGGAGCAGGAAGGGTACTAGGGACGGTAGGGGAGATCTGAACTGTAGTTCAGGTTTTATGACTTTTACGTGCCAACCAATTTGCATTAGGGTGTTGATCTGTCCTTTCAGGTGGATCCCAGCAGCAACAAGGTCAAACCACATTTACTTCCAGGTTACTTTTATCAGACCCTTTATAGCCTACCAGGATAGCTTTTTGGCTCTGCAACCTTCCTGTGTCTTGAGTCTTTCCTGCAGCTCATACCTGTTCCTGGGATTGGTCAGTTTCCCCCAGGTCAGCGATGGACTGCCCTAAACCACGTGTTGTTCCATGGATGGGCAGAGCACGGATATCAGCGTCCCTTTCCGGGTGCTGAGGGCAGACTGAAGCATCTCAGCTTTCTTTCCTACGGCGAATGTGGGCCAATGTGGCCAGATCAGAGCCCTCAAAGACCTGGGCTTAGAAGGTCTGTCTAGTTCCCGACTTCCTAAGAATGTGTTGCATTTCTAGATTTTCAAGGTCTTCCCACAGGGTAGAATAATACCATCTATAATGCAGCGAGTATCTTGAACGTGGGAACATCAGTCGGGGGCTGCCAGAAGGTGGGGCGTGTCATAATAATGCTCATTTCCTTTATCTTTTGCCCAATCTGAGTGACGCCATTGTCCCTCATATCCCACAGCCACACCAAACTGGGATACTTTTTCTGGCCTTTGCTGGAACTTGGCCTGAATGGGTGTGTATTCTCTCAGCACGAGCACTTCCTGAACTGGGGGAGGGGCTCTGGCGGGGGGGGGGGGGGGGGGGGGGGGGGGGGGGGGTGTAGTAATGCTTTTGTTTTCCTTTATGCTCAGGGTCAGACGACAGAGACATTTTGTCCCGTTCATCTGTTTAACTGTAAATCATCACAACATCCTCCGCTTTGCTCTCCTCACTTTCTCAGGGATTCTGTTTCTTAGTGTCCCCATCAGGCTTTGTCACAAGTGCTCTGGATGTTAATCCCCATCAGCCTGCATCCTCCTCCTTCTGCAAAACTTCTTATCCTCCTTTCCTATCTTGTCTGCCAGTCCTGAAGCCCGCAGAACGGTGAACACTCACAGTCAGTTCTTCCAACTTTCTAACTCAGGCTTCAGCTTCTGGTTGGCCATCAGTGGCCAAACTCCCCACAGGAGAGGCCGGCCCCCTGGTTTCCCTCCTCTGACACAGCACACTCCACCATTCCTCAAAAAGTGTGTTAAGTCAGATAGTGTTTTCGGGGTGTCCTTGTACTCATGTGGCAGCCCACAGCATCTGACATAGGGGCCACCCCTCCCCACGTAGAGATCAATGACCAACCCAGGATTTCCCTCGTGGAGGGGAAATCCCTTTTTTTTGGTCTCCTGGCTGACTCACCAACTGTTTATTTGAAACCTTAGGAGCTTCACAGGTGAAATTTGAAACTGGCCCCTATGATTTGAGCATAGAGGGCAAAGAGAGACCAAAGAAGGGCAGACCATTCCAGATTGTAGGTGGCAGGACTAAGGAGCAAGGGAACTTACTTATGAGGCTTACTTTGGGCAACTGCCCCACCAGAATTTTAAGAGTTTCTACAGAGTCTTTTAATGGGCTTTAGTCACAAATGGTGTCAACAACACCATACTCCCTCAAGGCTGAGTCCTGGAAGTGGCTCCCCACATAGGAATAGTGGACGGAATGTATATTCCAAAAACAGGGGTGGAGGCGAGAAGCTTCTGATTACCAGGTTCAGTTTGTAGGTCAGCAAGGCAGTCATGCCCTCTCAATGACGTCTTCCAACACAAATATATACCCATTTGTTAACACTAATTTATCATTACCTTTTCATAATAATCTCCTTATTATATGTCTAAAGTTTTAGGTGAATTTGGGAATACCAACTTCAAAATAGATGCATAATTTCAGTAATTTAATATTTAGAGTTCAAGCAAATATAACTAGATGTGGCCTTACTACATCATAGTATGAAAGGGATATATAATAGTTATGAAAAATTCTATTTATAAAACATTTAAAGAATTCTAAAAATTAGTGTTGCCCAAAACTGTATTTAGTCAATATAAATTTCCCATTGGGTTCTCTATTTAAGACTGAGCATAAAAGAACAAAAAGTAAGGGGTGCCTGAGTGGCTCAGTCATTAAGTGTCTGCCACAGCTCAGGTCATGATCCCGGGTTGTGGGATCGAGCCCTGCATCAGGCTCTCTGCTCAGCAGGGAGCCTGCTTCTGCCACTCCCTCTGCTTGTGCTCTCTCTCTGTCAAATAAATAAATAAAATCTATTTTTTTTAATTAAAAAGGTAATACCTGGTTTAAAATGTGGAATTGAAGTATAAGTAAACAGTTCAGTAAAGAATAACTACAAATGACCGGTCAGCACAATAGAAGCATTTAGTTGGAAGTGGGACCTGGGGAGTGTCTAGCTAGTAGCTACCAGGAAGTACACTAAGAGGTATTACTCCAAAAGAGAAAAGGCATGCAAAGTTTGAAAATAAAGAAGTGATCCTATAATCCACAATTATGAACAGGTACAGTTTAAACAATAGAATAGTATTAAGAAAACGGGTGAAATCAGAAAATGGAATAACAATAATGTGCATTCTGAAAGTTTGTTTTTGACTATAACTGAGTTTTTTATTCTAACATTTAAAAAAATCAAGAATGTAAGTTAAATGTTACCAAATGTCTTTTTACATTTGTTGGTACAATTCTCATATGTATCTTCTTTATTCTCTTGTTTTGAGAAATAATAATAATATACATTCTAATACTGGACCATCTTCACACACCTAGAATTTATCCTAATTATTCATAATGCATTCCTTAGTTTCCTTTAGGATATGTTTGCTAACATTTATTAAGACCTTTCTGGTAGGGCCCCTGGGTGGCTCAGTTGGTTAAGCAGCCGCCTTCGGCTCAGGTCATGATCCCAGGGTGCTGGGACTGAGTCCCACACTGGGTTCCTTGCTCAGCGGGTAGCCTGCTTCTCTCTCTGCCTGCCACTCTGCCTGCTTGTGCTCTCTCTCTCTCTCTCTCTGACAAATAAACACATAAAATCTTTTAAAAAGAAAAGACCTTTTTGCCTTATAATGATTCATCTTGTCAACAGTTTTGTGTATTTTTATAAGATTTCTTATACACACATTTATTATTTATTTTTTGCCTACTTAACATAGCAATAGCTAAGGGAAGTTTATTATGTGATTCAGTTCTAATGTTTTTCTGTCAGTTTGTTTCTTGTGTTTATAATTTTAAAAAATCTATTTTGACATAATAATATTCAGTGCCTAAAGATTCACGACAGCTATGTCTTCATTGTACAGTTTCATTTCACCTAGCATACTGCTGTTTCTTATCAAAATTAAAATTTCATAGAACCCTTAAGCTCTTTCTCACACACTGCAACATATGCACATGCTTCTTAATTTATTCCTGCATATTTTGTGGAACCAAATGAAAGATGTCACATGCTTCCCTCTTACATTCTTTTTGTACGGGAACCTTCAGGGTGAGAACAGGCTTTTTATTCCTCTGTTTGATCAATTATCTGTATCCTTCTCTTCTGCCTAAAATGAAAAGGTAAGAACTTCATATAATGCAGTATGAAATTAAGCATGTAAGCGCTTAATATCTACTTTTTGCTCACCGTCATATGTAATATAAACAAAACAATTGTGAATATTCACAAAGCACATGACAAATTATTTAGATCTGTTTATGAGCATTTTTAGAAATAAACATATAAAACCTTCCATTTCAATCAGAATGTTCTTCCAATTGTTGCTGCAAGGTACATTTAGGCATTTAAGGCTGAAGAAAACACTTTAGTTTACTTAAAAATACAGCTTGATTTGGAGCCATGGCAATATATTATGCATTTCTGAGCTGAGTTAGTCAAGCATACGCTGTTTACCAAGTATTTGAAAGTACTCTTTACCCAAGCACATATAACAAGACCAGTTAGTAAACAAATAAGTAAATAAGTAAGTAAGTAAATAAATAAATAAATAAAATTCTTGATGCAGACTTAGGAGTTGCAAGGTCAACTTCTTTAACAGCCAACTGAGGAGCAAGCCCCATCACTTAAAACAAAATAGCACTAAGGTATCCTCAGATAGATACAATCTTTCATGCTCGCTGACTGTTTTTCTCAGCAAAAGATAAACAAGAAGACATCAGCAAGATAGTAGACTAAGAAGGTACCTACGTATATGAAAATGTAGATTTGGAAATAACCTATGTGTTTGTCAGTATGTCTATCATTTGTCTGTCAGATGAATGGATAAAGAAAATACTATATATATATATATATATATGTCACATTCATAGATGCTCTGTTGGCTAAAAAAAGGTAACAAATTCTTGCTATGGGGGGTATTACTGTTTGGTTTGATACAGAGTTCATCTAGTCCAAACCCATTCCACATGAATGGATGTTTTTCTGATTGTTAGTCTTCTAACACTCAGGGATCCTTTGAGAATAATCCAATTTAGGGACCCTCTTCAAGAAGAGAACACATAGCCTTACAGGCAGTTTTGCATATGATTCTGTAGAGGAGGTCACAGACCTTCAAAAAGCATGTATTGGGCAAGAGGGATTTGCCAAACATCTGTGGAAGCAGATGAGAGCCTCTGACTGCATACCAAGAATCCTTGGTAAGTGATCACTTAAATCTCTAGTAATGGGAATCCCACTAGTTGATGTATTCTATTTGTAAAAACTGTCTTTCTCTTAATCTAAAATCTGTTCCTGTATACCTTCCCTTGATGGCACTATTTTAGCTCTCTGCATCTATGTTGGATAAATTTAATAGCAATTCCATACAATTCTCTTAAGTTAATCAAAGACAATAATTGTGTTCTCCATAAATAACATTACCTACCCTACCGAAGTAATGACAGAACATTCTCCAGAGAGCTACTAAAAACGGGTTCTGTCCCCCACCAGACAACACCAAGAATATCACAACTCCATCCTGAACAATTTGCTAATAAGGTTTTGATGAATTCTGTTGTCCAGTAGTTTAAATAATAAAATAGTTCCTAATGGGAACATTTAAAATTTGATGGGGAAACACCAGGGATAAAGCTTCTTACGGTTGAAATAATACATAGAATAAGAATAAGATTGACAGCCTGGGGAAGGTAGCCTTCAGGTAACACAGAAACATGTTCTAAATCTTGTTGGAAAGAGCAAACTGAACAACCACATAAATGTTGACTGCTAAATCAACTCTCTATCTGAGAGATCTTTAAAAGTCTTAATATTCATACATCATTTCTGTTGCTTTTGCTGATAACAGTCCCTATGGAATCTCATTAACTTTTCCAGGAAAACAGTGAGGGCTTTTGTCTTCGTACAGACCTAGGTTCCATTACCTATTCTGTTTTTTAGCTTGGATAACCCAGAAAACATAATTAACTACTCAGATTACATTAATTGATTGACAAATAGCATTATGTCTTGTACATCTCCTAGGTGTTCAGTAAGTACTGGTTCCTTTTCCTTTTCTTTCTTTCTTTCTTTCTTTCTTTCTTTCTTTCTTTCTTTCTTTCTTTTTTTTGCTTCAGTTAACAACTGCTATTTAATAAACAAAAATTTAGGGTCTTAAACCAGAATCATTTATTTATTTTACTGTTATTTTTCAAAGATTTTTTTAATTTAAAGATTTATTTGACACAGAGAGAGATAACAAGCAGGGGGAGTGGCAGGCAGAGGGAGAGGAAGAAGCATGCTCCCTGCTGAGCAAGGAGTCCAATGTGGGACTCAATCCAAGGACCCTGAGATCATGACCTGAGCTGAAGGCAGACACTGGGTGTCCTGAGTGGAGCCTTGGTTAGAGCCCTGGTAATCAGTTATTTATATAGCTCCTGGTTCTGTGAGCTGCCTGGAACTCCACTGGTCTAAATTGTATTGGAAGTTGTGCCAAGTTTCTCTCATCCTCCTTTCTGGGACCAGTGAACTAACTCTGTCCTTTCCTTTCCACAGAACCATCAGAAGCACAGCCTATTACAAGCCTCCTTTTGTGTCCTACTGGCCAAATCATGTGGCTGAGCCCAGATTCAGAAGCCTCACAGTCTTCCTTCCTGAGAGGGTATTGACAGATTATATGGCGTACAATGCAGAGACAAAGAAACGTGAAGCACTGGTGGGGGATTAATGCAATTTACCCCATCTTCCATTGGCCATGAGAATTCAAAGTGGATTTCCGTAATGTATTATGTGAATCTTGTGTTATAAAAGCATGTCCTATCCAATAATGATATAATAGTGAAGGAACCAGTAACATGAAATTAAATGAGAAATTTTAGTCAGAAGAGCTAACCTTTGAAAAATATATATTATAGTAGTAATTTTCCAAGTGTGGTCCAGGGACACATGGGGTCCCTGAGACCCTTTCAACAGGGCACATTAGGTAAAAACTATTTTCATAATAATATTGGGATGCTGTTTGCACTTTGTTCTTCATTCTCTCAAAGTATAAGGTAGCGCTTTTGAGAGGAGCATGTGATTTTGTATCAGATTGAAATATAGGAGCAGATATGTGACTATCTTTCTTCCATTAGGTCAAGCATTAAAGAAGTTTGCAAAAATATAAAACAATATTACTCTTCTTACAGTGTTTTATTGGGGGGAGAAGTATAGTTATTGTTTATAGAAATGTTTCATGTTAGCTTGTAATGTGTTTATATTATTTTAATAAACTATTAACTAACTATTTAAAAATTTCTGTTTTAATTTCTAGTGCAGTAAACATCAACAGATATAATCTGCAGAATAAAATCTATTTGGGTTCCTCTATAATTTGTAAGAATGTGAAGGATTCCTAAGACTAACATGTTTTAGAGCATGAAAAGAATTAAAAAATAAAGTTTCAAAGCTGGTATAGGCAACAGGATACAAAAAGAAATTTGTTTCTATGAAACAGAAGTTGAAAGCCATAAGGAGAAAGTATGATGAAATTAAAAGAAGGCAGTTTGCATTAAAAAGGATGCTACATGGAATAAAGAACTATTTCAAGAATGGTAAAACATAGTCAAAGAATTAAAAACCCACCAGTAGCTGCTAGAATCAGAATCAGCACTTTGAAATAATAAACCAATGGTACTGGGGAAAACACTGCGAGGTTCTCCAAGAAGGTAATGCAAAAGGATGACATGCATGAAAAATATGATAAAGAAAATGATACTTATGAAGATAAAATATCACATATATAACCTCCTTGAGGAAAAGTCAGAGGCTCTGGAACAAGAGTGACTGGACCACACTAACAGAATAGAACTTTCCTGAAAAGTGCATAAATCAACATTTTTTTTAAAGATCTAAATATGAAGTTTGAAAAGATTTATGTCACAATAGGTAGAAATCAATGAAAAGAGAGTCTCTATTCTTTAAGGCTTTCTGGTTCCTAACAATAACAGCCCTCAGTATACTATTTATTTCTACTGGATGAGGGAGCGCTGCTTTAGACGCCTAACTGTGTCTATTTGAAACAACGTCCTGCTCACCACAAGCAATTTAGATTGGGTGATCACTTGGTCTCTCAAGAACGTGTGTTCAGTCTCTCCAAGACCTGCTCAAACTCTAAAACCTATTTAATAAAAGGAGAATGGTTAATGATGGAAGAAGGCATGATTTTTTCCCCCAAGATCTTAGCTGATTTGGCGATGAGCCCGCTACTGTTATTTCTGAGGTTTTTTATAAGCTCCGTGCAGCATCCCAATCAGGTACTTTGACCCAAGTGCTTCGTGTGCCATCAAGTCCTAGGGGTTAGGAGATAGAGCTCTTTGCTGTGCAGACTATACTACCTAGAAAGCTTTCTTTTGTTCTGAGCTCCAAACTGACAGTGTCTAGAGTGGCTTCTAATAATTTCTGACTGCTAATATTCACTCACTCCCTTATGTAATTCCTTCCCTTTGAATGTGGGATAGAACTGGGCAGTCACATCTAGAAAAACAAACAAACAAACAGCAAAATGGAGAGTCTATCACTTCCTAGGTTAGGGTACAAAAAGACCATAACTTTCTTCCTTCAGTCTGTTCTCTCTCGAAGCCTTCATTCTGGGGAAAGGAAGCTTCCATGTTGTGAAGAGCTCTATGGATAGACACATAAGGCCAGGAAAGGACATTTCCAGTCAAGAACCAGGGGGCTTGGAAGCGAATCTTTGAAGTTTGCCAACAGGATCATAAGTGGGCTTTTAAGCTAATGCCCCCCAAGTTAAACTTTGGAACCCCAATGAACACCTCGATCACCCCCCACCCTTGTGTCACACCTTGAACCAGAGGACCCAGGTAAAGTGCTCTCAGACTTCTAACCTACAGAAACAATAAGAGAATACATTTTTATTGTTTTAAACTGATAAATTTGGAGCTAATGCATTATGTAGCAATAAATAATGAATATACCGAATCAAAGATGGAAGTCTTTGAGGTCATGTTCCCAACTGTTTGGAGGAGGTATCCAAATTTGTTGACTGCTGCTTCTGAAATTCAAAGAGGCTACTGAGCATCCTTTTTCTTTCTCAGTAGAAGGAAGTACAAGGAGGAGCATCTTTCCCTTCATCATGGAGGACTATCTCAACATACCCAGACCACTGGGCCCACTGGAATTTCATTGAGGCAACAAATCCTTTTCAGACTATTTCTAATAATCTATCAATATGGATCTTATCAATTCAAAAGTCATCCTATACATCCCTGAAGTGTTATTCATAAATAGAATAGTAATAAACATATATTTTAAGTTATATTTTATATATTTTAAAATAAATCATAAGCACATTTATTTGTACTCTGCAGAAATGTATTTCCTTTTAAATAATGATATTAAATATAAATTAAAAAAATAAATATGAACACAGAAGGCAGTATCTACTATGATTTCCCGATGGACCCTGAGTAGCCTCGTGTGGTCAGAATTCATAACTGTATTTAAAATGGTAGGAGAAACGCATGAGCCAGTGGTGGTGGATTCAGATGCTTTTAGCAAAGCCCATCCCAGTCATCATGTACTGCAGTCCTTAGCTGTCCTTCCACTCTCCTTCTGTATCTTTACCTATTTCTTCTTAAATTTTAAATCCAGTTACTGTGATTCCGTTTTTCCCCAGTGTAGCTAATTTACGTTATTTACATATAAAATGGAAAGCATTTCCACCTATTTGGCTTAAATAATCAAATAGTGAGACTATCTGAGTTTCCTATAACAGGTTTCTCTGAAGGGCTACTTTTTTTTATCTTGCTCCTTCATTGTAAACAGGTATGGGTTTGTGTTCCAATGCTGCTTATAGTGAGCTACATGTCAAATTTCTTCGTGTCTCTCAATGCCAGGTTTTTTTGGTTAAAGCTTATGGGCGAGTGTATGAATATCTGTTAATATTTTTTAAAGGCTCAAATAGAATTACATATGAGAAATGTTTTGTAAGGTCAAGTGTCACATATATGTTAGGTTACTCATAATGCAATATAAAATGACAAATTACAGATAATGAAGTGCTTTTCTAAAAAGCAGTTTGTTGACCACATCTGGGTCAACCATAGGCTGCCTACCTGATACTGAAGCCCATTCTTAATTCTCTTTTTTCATCAATATGTTCATTCATCATTCAGTCATTAATCAATTAACCATTCAATGTTTCATTTATACTTTAAAATTATTTATGGGGTGCCTACAGAAGGTAATAGACAAGAGTTGCTTTTAAAAATGCATTAGAGTGGATTCCTGGAAGAAGATCAAGTGTGAGAGGGAGTCCCGGACACCAGATCAGGTTGACTGCTAAGTTTGTTTCATCACTGCTTTCTGAAGCTGTTTCTTTAGCTGAAAATGAGGAATGCGTTAGCCTAGTAGATTTAAAAATGCCTCTCATCCCTAATTTTCTCTGAGCATGAAGAGCAATAGCCACTTGATTTCAGAAGTGATTTTTTCTAAGATGCTAGGTGGTGGCCGCCACTCTCTGCCCTCGTCCATAACCAGAATCTGGATCTGCTATGGCAAGACATCAGGAGGAGACAAGGCAGGAAGGAGGGAGGAGCATTGAGTTCTGCCAAGATTCAGAGCATATTTCTGGTGGAAAACATGTTCACGGAAAGGTCAAAGAACAGGAGGAGAGTGAAAAGGAAGTGAGAAGTGGAAAAGCAGACAGCTGTGAGTCTTGTTTCCTTAACCTTGAAGGGGAACAGAAGGTCCTCGTTAAAACAATCCTTGTTCTATAATCACCCACAGCCTGGTGACTCCGGTCCCTGTGCCTGCCAGCACCCACCATGCAGTCAGCCTTCTGTGCTTCACACAGAAGTTCTTACTTCCCACTCACAGCTGCTGCCCCATCGTGCTCTCATTCTTCCATGCAAGCCTGCTTGGCCAAGGCAGGTTGCCTTAGATCACTGACTCCCAGGAGGCAGGGTACAACAGAATCATCTGTCAGCTTTGTGAAACATCCTGAGTCATGGGCCCGGTCCCCAGATATTCTGATGTGGTGGCTTTGGGCTGGTGTCCTGCAAACTGAATGTTTGACACAAAGGGGAAGACTTTGATATAGCTGGCCCTTGGGATGTAGTTTGAGAAACTGTAACCTCAAATCAGCTGCCCGGGAGGCCTTTGACTACACAAGAAAAATCCCGGGTTGTCACAATGTGTCTGTGATGTCACTGTGTATGAGCCCGTTCCCTCAGCAGAAAGGTGTGGTTTCTATTTTTAAAATCTTCCATTTTTTATGGTGCAACTGGTTATATCTTAAAGTTTTTGTATATATATAGTATTATATGTCTACATATAGTTCTACATATGTGGAAATAATGTACAGCCTCCCAGAACATTCTATTTATAGGTTAAAAATTTAATATGTATCCAACTATTTATATAAAAATGTCTGCCTCTGTTCACATGTGATACACATAAGAAATTTAAACTTAATAATGTGCCTTTGCTGAAAATGTATTATATAGGTATATAGAGCCATATCTGTTCATAGCATGCATAGGTCTATGTTTCTATGGATTTCACAGTTCCAATTTATTTGAAATATAATATCCATCACTTTCTAATTGACTGATGGCATTAACTTAATAATCCATTATGTCTGTTACGAGTAAAGGAAGGAAAAATTATGGAAAACAAAAGGAAATAATATGCATGAAGGTAGTATGCTAGGGACTTCTGAGACTGTATCTCATGGATCAACTAAACCATTGTCCTTGGCCTTGCAAAACTCCCCCTTCAGCAACAGGAAGTAAGTGTAATAATGAAGTATTGCTGGCGTGGTAGGAGACACACAGTACTACAAGAGAACAGGTAAAGTTGAAATTAATTTTGCCTGGCTTTTTGATGGCTTTATGGAAGTGGTGCCTTCCATCTGGTCTTTAAGGATGGACATTTTTGCACATGAATCCAGTGATGAACAAATGACAAAATCTGCGGCCTCATGGAATGTACATTCCACAGGGAACATAGGATAAATAGGAGATAGTCCCACAAAAAATAAGTGCCCCTTTTGTTCTAGGTAGAAAGGGAAGCACAGATGAGGAAAATGGAAGCAACAGGAAAATGGTGTTTATACTTTTGAGGATCTAGAAGTGGTTCCATCTGCTTGGAATATAACATGGAAGAGGAAGTGTGGAAGGCAACAGAGTGGGGTACTAGTAAAGGGAGAGATGATGATGGGTCCTTTGGGTCAGGATAAAGATTAAAGAAACACTTCCCCATGGAGTCTCTTAAGTCCCTGAAAGGGTCCCTGTCAAACAAGCAGGTCATCAAAGCAGTGGCACGTGAACAAAGCCACATTGGGCTTTATGGGGGAATGGATTGGAGGGAATAAAACCATAGCCAGGAAAACCGGTGAGGAGAGCAAAGAGAGATAGTGGGGTCTAGTGGAGCTATCTATGAGGCCAAATAGACATGACTGGGTGACTGACCGATGTGTTAGGAGGAGGAGAAATGAAATAGAGGAAGAAGTTAAATACAATTGCCATGATTCTCTTTTGGCAAACTAGATGGATTTGCTGAGAAGGGGAATACCAGAGTAAGAACAGGTTTCGGGACAGTTTATTAAATTTCTGACTTTTATAAAAGTTGAAATGCTTATAAAACATCCAGATGGAATAAAAATATTTGCAAATCATATGTCTGTTATGATAAAGAACTTGCAGCTTGAATATAAAAAGAGCTCTTGAAGTGCATTAATAAGAAAACAAACAATTTGATTAAAAATATAGGCATAAGTGAAATAAGTCAGAGAAAGACAAATGCCATATGATTTCACTCATATGTGGAATTTAAGAAAAAAAAACAGATGAACATAGGGAAAGGGAAGGAAAAATAAAATGAGATAAAAACAGAGAGACAAACCATAAGGGATTCTTAACTCTAGGAAACAAACTAAGATTTGCTGGAGGGGCAGTGGGTGGGGGAATGGTGTAACTGGGTGATGGACATTATGGGTGCCCAGGTGGAGGGCATAGGATGGAATGAGCACTTGGTGTTATATGCAACTGATGAATGACTAAATTCTACCCCTGAAACTAATAATACATTATGTGTTAACAACATTGAATTTAAATAAAAAAATTTAAAAAATTAAAATACAAAAAATAGGCAAAAGATTAGAACAGACACATAACCAAAGAGAATACACAGATGGCAAAAAAATGTAAAAATGCTCACAATTATTAATCATTAGCAAAATTCAAATTAAAAACACGAGATACCACTATACATCAGTTACAACAGTTAACATATTTTTAAAAACTGACTGTAGTGAGTGTGGATGAGAGGCTAGAGGAATTAAACTCTCATACAGTGTTGATGGGAATCAATGGTACAAACACTTCAGAGAATAGTTTGAAAATTTCTTAAAAAGAAAGAGAAGAAAGAAAGAAGAAAAAGAAAGAAAATTTCTTAAAAAAAAAAGAGAATCAATGGTACAAACACTTCGGAAAATAGTTTGAAAATTTCTTAAAAATTTACATGTATGACTTATGAGACAGTCCAGCCAATCCACTTGTAGATATTTACCCTGGAGAAATAAAACACATGACCATACTTATACATGAATACTCCTTATTTGTCATAATAAAATTTGAAAATAACCCAAATGACCATCACAGGTGAATGGATAAATAAACTGTGCATATCCATCCAAAGAAATACTATTCAGCAATAACATGGCTCAACATTGACAAATCTCAAAATCATTAAGATGAGTGAAAGGAGCAATAAATAGGAGGATACAAACTGTATGATTCTATCCGTCTAAAGTTCTGGAAAACACAAAATAATACAGTGTCTGGAAGCATTTCAGAGTTTTGCCTGCAAACAGTGGGTAAATTTCAGAGAGTGACAGGAGAGGAGGGTTTTCGGGGGGGGAGACCACCTAGGTTGACTATTTTGATGTTGCTGATGATTCATTTCACAGGTGTATGGAAGTATGGAAAGTATCCTCTGATACAGTTACCAAGTTGTACACTTTAAATAGGTAAAGTTAATTGTGTGACAATTACACCTCTATAAAACTATCTTTAAAAAAGAAAATAAAAGATAAAGGTATCATAAAGGAATCAACTTTCTGAGGAGATAAGAGGAGAACAGGTATGAAGGGACTGGATTTAGAGGAAGAAGGAAGATCTTTCCCTGCAGTAGTGAAATATGTATAAATATTTCTAGGTTTGACTCCAGGAGATTGAAGGATTTCTTTCACTGGAATATATACTTTGTCATGAATTTAGAAAGATGGTTAATTGTTCATTTGGTTAATGTTTATTGTGCATCAAGAGGGAGAACTTGGTTTAATTTAATCTAGAAAAGTATATTTTTCCTATGTTATTGTGATTTATAAGAAACATATATTTTATCATCTGAATGATTTGGTCTTTATTTAGTTTTTGGCCCACAGTTCCCCAAATGCTTGGAATTTTTTAAGTATTAAGGCTCTCTGGTGTCTTCTGTGATGTCAGCGAAGGTGACATTTGGACTTCACCCAAGAGCAGGGTGCATAGGCTTCCAGCAGGACTAACCATGTGATTAAGGAGTTAGAACTTTCAGATGCCCTCCTCTCACACACTCCAGAGAGAGAAGAGGGTCTGGAGGTTGAGTCAGCCAATGGACAATGACTTAATCAATTCTGACTATGCAATGAAGCCTCCATAAGAAGCCAAAAGAACAGGGTTTGGAGATCTTCCAGGTTGATAACCACCCAGAGATGTGGGGAGAGGGACGCACTTGGAGAAGGCATAGAAGTTTCGTGCCCTTTCCCCATGCCTCACCCTATATGTCTCTTCATCTGGCTATAATTCATATCCTTTATCATATTATTTAACAAACTGGTCATCAAAACTAAGTGCTTCTTGGGGCGCCTGGGTGGCTCAGTGGGTTAAAGCCTCTGCCTTCAGCTCGGGTCATGATCCCAGGGTCCTGGGATCGAGCCCCACATCAGGCTCTCTGCTCCGCAGAGAGCCTGCTTCCTCCTCTCTCTCCCTGCCTGCCTCTCTTGCCTACTTGTAATCTCTGTCTGTCAAATAAATAAAATAAAATCTTAAAAAAAAAACAAACAAAACTAAGTGCTTCCCTGAGATCTGTGAGCCAATCTTGCAAATTAAGAGAACCTAAGGAGAAGTTCACTGAGACCTCCAGTCTAGCCAGTTGGTCAGAAGCACTGGTCAGAAGGTAACAGCCTGGGGCTTGCAACTGGCCTTAAAAGTTAGGGGGGGAGCGGGGAGACAGTCTGGTAAAATGAACACATAACCGGCTCAATGTGGTGTTATCTCTGGTTAGAGAGTGTCAGAACTGAGCTGAGTTCTTGGATACCATGCTTAGTGTTGTGGGGGTGAGGGGACCCCCCCCTCCGCTCCCACACACATATTAGAATTGGATCTGAAAATCTTAAAAGAGTTCCAGATTTATAAAGTTATTTTCTATGTTATTCTAAGAAACTGGGGCATCATTGAAAGTTTTTAGAGAGTGAACATAACATCAGAATTAATGTTTTGTATAAAAATTCCAACAATGATGAATTTGAAAGAATTTGTGCTCATTGCAACTTCATGTTCTCAGTCCACATATTTAGAGGTAGTATGATATAGTGAATAGGGCATTTTAAAAAATTCCTTCACTTCATCATTTACATGTTCAACAAACAATGAGAAATACAACAATCTGCCAGGTATTCTATTAGACACATCTAGGTGAGTAAATAAATAGTAAATAAGTGAGTAAATAAACAGTAAACCTGGTGAAAAACATCAGTTTCATGTAATGGAATGTAAGGTAAATTGTAACCTGGGAACTGAGTGATGAGAAAAGTAAAATTTATGGGAGGAATGCTTTAGGCAAAGACACAAGCTCCAAGGCTCTGAACCAGGAGGACCCAGAGTGACTGGAGCCTAGTCATCAAGCCTAGCTTGTTAAGATATGGGGCGGGGTCCAGGCCAGAGCAAGGAGTTCAAGTTTTATTCTCAGTGTTGCTAGGCCACTGGAGGACTTCAAGTGGAAGGCTCTCTACCATATGTTACATTTTAAAGGCTCTCCATTGTTTCTTTTTAAGAAATGTGTCTATATGTGTCTATATTCTTGATTGAGGGTTGTCAAGGCAAACACATCTGGAAGAATTGAGGTAAAATATATTTATTTTATTTTTTCATGAGATCCTGTGTCAAGGCAACATTTCCCAAAGTGTGTGCTCAGGAATGTCAGCTCCACAGAGGGGAGAGTAGGTGTTAGATGATAGAAAATTTCAATGCATAATAAAATTTATGGACACCTGAGTTTAAAAAAATAAGCTTTTTCAAAAACATAAAATGTCCTTCATGCCTTAATATGTAAATGTTCAGTATGATTCTCCAGAACTTTGAGAGTTACAATTTTTAGAAACAGAGATCAAGAAATTGAGGTATATCTCATTTTCTCTTAAAGTTTTCTGCTTTAAATTTTTAGATTCTGAGTAATAAAGACCTTTGGTCCTAAATAATTTGCTGATTAGTAAATCTTACCATGAACTTCTGTGGGAGCAAAGAATCATGTTAAAAAATAACTCTATTATATAGCTGTCCAATTTTCCCAGCACCATTTATTGAAGAGGCTGTCTTTTTCCCACTGTATATTTTTTTTCCTGTTTTGTCGAAGATTATTTGACCATGGAGTTGGGAGTCCATATCTGGGCTCTCTACTCTGTTCCACTGGTCTATGTGTCTGTTTTTATGCCAGTACCATGGTGTCTTGGTGATCACAGCTTTGTAGTAAAGCTTGAAATCAGGTAACGTGATGCTGCCAGTTTTATTTTTGTTTTTCAACATTTCCTTAGCAATTCGGGGTCTCTTCTGATTCCATACAAATTTTAGGATTATTTGCTCCAGCTATATGTAGAAGAATGAAACTTACCATTCTCTTACACCGTACACAAAGATAAACTCGAAATGGATAAAGGACCTCAATGTGAGACAGGAATCCATCAGAATCCTAGAGGAGAACATAGGCAGTAACCTCTTTGATATCAGCCACAGCAACTTCTTTCAAGATATGTCTTCAAAGGCAAAGGAAACAAAAGCAAAAATGAACTTTTGGGACTTCATCAAGATCAAAAGCTTTTGTACAGCAAAGGAAACAGTCATCAAAACAAAGAGGCAACCCACGGGATGGGAGAAGATATTTGCAAATGACAGTACAGACAAAAGGTTGATATCCAGGATCTATAAAGAACTTCTCAAACTCAACACATACAAAACAGATAATCATGTCAAAAAATGGGCAGAATATATGAACAGACACTTCTCCAATGAAGACATACAAATGGCTATCAGACACATGAAAAAATGTTCATCATCACTAGCCATGAGGGAGATTCAAATTAAAACCACATTGAGATACCACCTCACACCAGTTAGAATGGCCAAAATTAGCAAGACAGGAAACAATGT
>PISX010025619.1:0-25873 GCA_004024625.1 Mellivora capensis | reverse complement strand
CACACGCAGAAGAATGAAACTGGACCATTTCTTTATACCACACACAAAAATAGACTCAAAATGGATGGAAGACCTCCATGTGAGACAGAAATCCATCAAAATCCTTGAGGAGAACACAGGCAGCAACCTCTTTGACCTCAGCCGCAGCAACTTCCTAGAAACATCGCCAAAAGCAAGGGAAGCAAGGGAAAAAGTGAACGATTGGGATTCTATCAAGATCAAAAGATTTCGCACAGCAAAAGAAACAGTCAACAAAATCAAAAGACAACTGACAGAATGGGAGAAGATATTTGCAAATGACATATCAGATAAAGGGCTTGTATCCAAAATCTATAAAGAACTTATCAAACTCAACACCCAAAGGACAAATAATCCAATCAAGAAATGGGCAGAAGGCATCAACAGACATTTTTGCAAAGAAGACATCCAAATGGCCAACAGACACATGAAAAAGTGCTCCACATCACTCAGCATAAGGGAAATACAAATCAAAACCTCAATGAGATACATCCTCACACTAGTCAGAATGGCTAAAATTGAAAGTCATAAAATGACAAATATTGGTGAGGATGCAGAGAAAGGGGAACCCTCCTACACTCTTGGTGGGAATGAAAGCTGGTGCTGCCACTCTGGTAAACAATATAGAGGTTTCTCAAAAAGTTAAAAATAGAGCTACCCTACCAGTAATTGCACTACTGAGTATTTACCCTAAAGATACAAACGTAGTGATCCAAAGGGGCACGTGCACCCCAGTGTTTATAGCAGCAATGTCCACAATAGCCAAACTATGGAAAGAGCCTAGATGTTCATCAACAGATGAATGGATAAAGAAGGTGTTTATATGTGTATGTGTACACACACACACACACACACACACACACACATATATACGTATATACAATGGAATATTACTCAGCCATCAAAGAATGAAATCCTTCCATTTACAATGACGTGGATGAACTAGGGTATTATGCTAAGTGAAATAGTCAATCAGAGAAAGACAATTATCATATGATCTCACTGATATGAGGAATTTTAAGAAACAAGACAGGGGATCATAGGGGGAGATAGATAAAATGAAATAAGATGAAACTAGAGAGGGTTACAAACCATAAGAGACTCTTAATCTCAAGAAACAAACTAAGGGTTGCTGGAGTGAAAGGAGGTGGGAGATAGGGGTAGCTGGGTGATGGAGACTGGGGAGGGTATGTGCTATGGTGAGCACTGTGAATTGTAAGATTGATGAATCATAGACCTGTATCCCTGAAACAAATAATACAGTATATGTTAATAAAAAATAATGAAAAAATGGGGTGCCTGGGGGGCTCAGTCAGTTAGGCGTCTGCCTTCAGCTCAGGTCATGATCCCAGGGTCCTGGGATCCAGCCCCACATCAGGCTCCTTGCTCAGCGGGGAGCCTGCTTCTCCCTCTCCCTCTTCCTGCCTGCCTGACACTCCCCCTGCTTGGGCTCTGTCTCTCACTATCTCTTGCTGTGTCTCAAATAAATAAATAAAATCTTTTAAAAAAATAAAAGAAATTTTTAATTAATTAATTAAAAAAAGAAAGTGCAAGTTGTGCATTTTAATTTTATTTTTACTTGAGTTCATAATCTTACTACATCTGAATCAAAAGACTACAGGTTCCATGATGCAAAATGGTTTTAATGTTTCAAATTATACCAAGAAAAAAAAAAGTACATGGTGATAAATCTATGTGTCAATAGCAAATGAATTGCAAGTGAATTATTAGATACTGACATCAGAGTATTCAGCATCAGATTGGATGGGAAAAATCCATTTTTTCATGTTTACCTGAAATCAGCAAGTTAGACAATAGTAAAGTTTCAAACACACTGAAATAAATTATCTGGCAATGGAACTCAGCTTTCAACAACAAATGGGGTCACAAGTTGGTTGGTTGAGCTCCAATGTATAAACTGAGAAAGAAGCAGCTGAGTTGAAAATGGAAATACTATTCTTTCTTGAGACAGAAATCAAATATGATATGGTGATCAGCTCTGAAAGTAAGATCTGAGGAAGAACTCATTTTTACATTGTGTACCTGTGCTTCCTTCCATTCCTGACATGAAATCATTCAGTATGAATGCCTTATGCCATAAAATATGCCACAACTTTAAAATCTCCTTGGAAAACATCTCTAGATGAGAACAGTGAATAAGGAACAATAATAATAAAAAATAGATGTATTTCAAAGATAAAAGTTCTAGTGAATTGGGTACGTCCAAAACGTCATCTGTAATTACTACTGACCAAATGTACAGACCATGAAAAGAAGAAAAGTGAGAAACATACATTGACAACAACAACACTGAGGTGTTGTTGATTTTCCCTATTTACTTTATTTCATGTTTAATATTGCTTTTAGCCAAGATTGTGTCATAATCTTTGAGACATTATTTTTGTATTATGCACAAACTACTTGTTGAAAATCTCAAATTCACCTAAAATTTTTTTCCCCATTGTGCATCTGAAAAAATCAGTTATTTGACTTAGTTCAGCTGTTAAAAAGATTCAAAAGCTTTTTGGGTGAGTACTTAGTCCTAAAGTACCTAATATACTATGAATTATATAGATAGATAATGTCTATCATTAGTTTAACAGTACCTTATTTCGAAATCAGTTAAAGGATCTAGCTAAAGTTAATTTTGAATAATAATATTCCTGTAACATTAACTTCACTGTAAATTCCAATGACCATTCTCATTCCCTATTTTTGGGTGTTTCATAAAACTACAATATACTAAATTATGATGCATCACCATTAATAATTAGATTGAAGTGCCATATTCACATGACAATTGCATATTAACCCTCAGAATACTGAAAAACTGAATAGAAATTGAATGAAAATGATAACTGAGTAAAACAAATTTCATTAGGAGCATTTTTACATCCAAACCAAATAGTTCTGAAATCTCACTGGACAAAGGGCAGTTCAATGGAACCTAACAAAATGATGCTCTGAAGCCCTACTGAACTTGTTTAGATCCCTACACTAGGAGGCACTAAAGAGTCAGATCTCACAACAGCTCCAGCAACATGTTTTTGAAATCAAAATCTTATATGTCCAGGGATTGGAGATTTAATACACTTATAATGATCATACAAATTAAATCTGAAGAATTTTTAAAAATTCAGAAGAAGACATTTTTCTTATTCCTGTAAATAAAAGTTCATTCCTAGAATCATGTAACACATAAAACTGTGATTTTTTTTTTCCTAAAAATTCTGCAGTGGGGAGTGTTTGGACCTTGGCCAGAATGTGGCAAATTTTAACTAGGTGTGCCCTGGTCCACTTGTTAAAATAGGCCAGATGTTATTTCCAATGGAGCTGAAGCTTTGCAACCCTCTATGGTCAGTAGACTTAGTGTGTGGGGGGACTTGTGCTGGTCTTCCAGGGAGGGGGCTTGCTGCTCTGGTTCTCAGGCACACGTGCCCTAGTAAAGAAGCACCTGCAGAGTGGAGTGGATGGGGCTTGGTGTAAGCAGCTCTGGTTTCCACTGTGGGAGCTGTGCTGCTTACTGAAGTTAGTTTATGCTAAGAAGCAGGGGAGAGAAATGGTGCCAGCCAGCTTCCTCATCCCTGGAGAGAGGAGTTCACACACGCTGCTCTCTGGGAAGCCCTCCCAGAAGAGTGAATAATCTCCTCTGTGCATCGCAGACATCCTTCAGATCTCCGCCTTCACCATGTCTGTGTCTAGCCATCTGCTCACCCAGCAGCACTGTGCACCTGTGTTCTATCCCACACAGCAGCATGGGGTTTAGAGTACAGTACAGCAAAGAGTCGATGTCCAGGTTAGCCGTCATCAGCAGGACACCTATGCTAGGCAGGGGCGGGGAGGGAAATGATGCCCACCAGTTTTTGTCCCTGGAGAGGCAATGCCATGTCTCCCAGATGCACTCCAAGAAGGTGGAACCATCTTTCTGTCTCTCAAAGTGCATCCCAGGGGGTCCTCAGATTGTGCCATCTGCTCCCAGGCTTCTGCCCTTCTCCACAGGAGTGCTGCAGCAAGGTCAGGGCTCCACATCAGCCACACTGTGGTACCCTAAAACTCCAGTCTTTGAGCTTCACTGGTTGTAAAAATTCGAGATAACCAGTCCTTCTTCTCCCCAGTCAGTGGCTCTAGAGAAGTGGTTTCCTTTTGCAATCCCCTGTGTGACACTTTCTCTCTCTCTCCCTCTCTCTCCTCTCTCCATGTTCAGGGTTCCCTACCCACGACAGCTCCCATGATCCACTTTTCCCTGTAGCCATGTTTCCGCACATCTTACTCTCCACAACATGCCCTCTTCTCTACCTCTAGTTGTGCGGTTTTTTCTGTCAATCCTCAGACTGGTTTATTGGGTATTCAGAATGATTTGATAATTATCTAGTTGTGTTTGAAGGATGAGGGAGGCCTATGGTCCTCCTACTACTCTATCATCTTAGCTCTTTCAATTAAATGAGTAATTTTCATCTCTCTAAAGTTTATGGACACTTTGTTTCCCTTTTGTTCTGTTAGCTGCATGTGACACAATAATCCACTTTCGCTATGTTTTCATATTTATGATAATGTCAATAAAAAGATTTGAGTTAAATGTGATTTTAAATAGCCAATCTGGAGAGATGATCTTTGGGAAATGACAGTAGATACCTGGTCTGTAGGTTATTGGCTAGCTCATTCTGAAGCCCAGTAATCACCTTGAAGTTTTCATTTTACATGGCAAGTACTTAAGGAGCAGTCTCATTTGTGTTTGAGTGAGACTACCTATAAGGTGACAAATGTCATGAAAAAGGGAGATTAGTGCCTGCTCTAAACTATAAAAGTCTTTACCAACAGGGTAGAAATGTCATTATTTGTCTACAAAGACAGCAGTTTCATCTAGGGACACGTGACAATATAGAGTTTGTCACACATTTTCAAAAAGTCATTTTACTAAAATATATGCTCTTAAGTAAATGTTATGAGGACCTAAGAGAGAGAAGGCTGAGACAGATCATTTACAGCACTGCAATATATACTGCCCTATGCAATCTGTAATAATATATTCATCCCACAAGGGGATCTCTGTTTAATTAATTCAAATATTAGGTTTTAAATAATACCTATTTCACAGATTTAAGAATATTCTGCTCCTTTGCTTAGATTGTGTATAACTAATATATCAGCATATACTGAAGTTTGTAATTTATTTATTTATTTATTTGACACAGAGAGAGTATACAAGCAGGGGAAGAAGCAGAGGGAGTGGGAGAAGCAAATTCCCCACTGAGCAGGGAGTCCAATGCAGGGCTCTATCCCAGGACCCAGGATTTATGACATGAGCCCAAAGCAGATGCTTAACTGACTAAGCCATGCAGGCACCCATGAAGTTTTCAAGTTTATACACAGAAGGTTTTACACAGAGATAATGCCTAGAGAAAGATCATTTCATTCGGAAGACTGCTGTTGAAAAAACCATGATACCAGTTTCTTTATGAATTAAAACATATAAACACTATCAATCATAATTCCAAACACCATACGTTAGACAGCATTTGCTATATAAATAATGAATAAATTGCTTTGCAGTGATCATTTGTTCTAGGCTAATTGTTTAGTACATATAATTCAATGTCTAAAATTGTATGTGGGGCTCTATTTCATTTTTTCAGATAATATTATGATCTTACATGTTTCCATATTTATTACTTAACATAAATTTATCTAATATCTAACCCATTTAAACACTGAGATCCAACTTATGCATATTGAGTTCCCTCTCTATACTCACTAAAGTAGCATTTAAAGATGCCTAAGGATGAGGACCTGGCCATTAAGGAGGGATCCAGGAATACAGGTTGGAGCCACAGTAGCATGTAAAAGGACACAAAAAAGAAAGGAAGAGTCCAACTCAGTGACTTGTTAGATGCTGGGAAGTGTACAGTAGAGTAAGTGGCTCCTAAAAATTTATAGTGAAAATGAAAAAAAAAAGGCAATAATGACTTTGAGCCTATTTGACCCTATTGGAGCCTTTGAAGCCCTTTGAACCTATTTCATATTTTTATTGTTTCTACATATGAATGTATTTAATAATTGAAGTATGTTATATGATACTGACCATTTCATAATTGCCATAGGGAATCACTACCCTGACTGGGAGAGAACAGCAAATACAGAAGTATGTCCCTAAGAAAAATTCCCCTGCCACTTTTCCCCAGTGAATGAATCAGAATTTAGCATGAGAGCTTCTCACTATACTGAACTTTTTGGTAACTGGACACAGAGCAAGACTCTGAAAATAATTATTACTTTCCTACTACAGCCTTTAGGAAAAAGAGGCAGCAACCAAAGTAAGGCATTCTCCACCTAGACACACCACCTTGGGATTCTGGATTTGAGGTTTTGGCATGGCCACTAGATACAACACTTCCAAATCATCTAGCTTGCTTCATACTAAATCTTATTGAAACTGCATGGCTGATTCATAGACATCTAGGGATTTTTCAGCCTAATAAGCCCATTTTTGAGGTTGGCCAACCTGTACTGTATGAATGACACAGTGTTATGAGCCTTAAAATCTCCCTCACTAAATAAATAAATAAATAAATAAATAAAGTAATTAACAAAAAAACTAAAAATGTCTCCCTTATAAAATGAATTTATTATATTGAAGAATGCAGCCAGTTTGGCCCCAGCAGCATGCTGGCTTTAAATGACAAGGTGACACCTATTCTTATGGAGGAAAATATGATCTCCTATTGCGCTGCCTAAATCAAATTAGAGCCACTGACTTTGTTGGGGTCTCAGATTCAGAGTCTCCCCTAAATCCCTAAGCCTTGTTTATAGATAGTTCAGCTAAGCTGAAAACTGGTGATGTCTGCTGTGGTTGTTCAGCCTGAACACATGCAGCTGTGCAAAAATAAAATTGGATATGGTTGGTACATCAGTGGGGAAAACTCAAAATTTTAGACTTGCAGATTAAAGAGGAAATATAGTTTAAGACCAAGAACTGTATTAACAGAATGTGCTTGCTGGTCAAACTATGTGTGTTATTTGTTCAGATGCCCATGGTAAGAGCTCCTCTCTGGTAAGGCTGAATGGAATCAATCATTGTTACTACAGCGTTGAATGAATCCATCACTGTACTGGACATGGCAATACACACCCACCATTATAGACTGGACACAAGGGAAAAGACTCTATATTTCTGACACAAAGGATACCACCACTTGTCAAACCTGTGACTCCTATCAAAACTAGGCCTGTTTAACCCTTGGTGAGGGAGTCCATATCATACTGAGTGGTCCCTGCTTACTCTAACATACTGACTACATCAGATCTTTACCCCTATGTTGAGGGTATCTGTGGTGCCTCATCAGTATTTACTTTTGACTTCTTAGGTTATTGATCAGCTAACTCTGGTCATACCACTGAGGATCCGGAGACAAATCCTTGTTAAATGTTCACTTTTGAGACCATCTGTTTTTTTTTTATTTGTTTGTTTTTGTTTTTGTTTTTTTATGGAAAAAGTTTCTCAACAATAGACTAATGATCTTACTCTACTTCCCTTACATTTTCTAAGGATACACACCTATGTAAGGGGGTTCTTTTATTAAATGCAGAAGTTCCCTGAAAGGGATTATCTTATCTAAGCTTCTTAATGATCAAAACAAAAAGTTAGGATATTATAAGAGTCAAATGGACCAGCATTAAAATCTTCCCTAGCCATTTCTGACCATAGTTCTTTTTTCTAACTTCAACCATAGCCCATGGGTGGCATTTTCTCTGGATGGAATCCTGGATAAAAGAAGTCCTCAGGGATTCAACTTAATTCCATTTAGTTTTCACGAAAATGCTTTTTCCCCTCTTATACCTGATTCTTCCAGATAAATTGTTTTGGTGAAAAGTAGGGGATGACTGATAAAAGATGAAGTTATATCTCCTGGGAGAGGGCACTTAGACTTTATGCAGGTGGTGAGAGAACACAAACCAAGAAATCTGGATAGGGAGTGCTTTAGGTCCTGGGAGAAGTGTGGGGGTGGGGGAATTGGGGGGGGCAGGCAATAGCACCGGTGTTCCTTATATTTCAAAGCTGGGAGGCTTCATCTGAATAAAGCACCTTATTATAGCTTTCTCAAATTGTCATAAATGCCTTTGAGTGTAACTGACTGAGCCAGCTATCTCAAGTCATCTCTGCCACTGACTCTAGCTCCTAAAAGTCCTAAGAATAACACCTCTCAATGTTTCCCATATTGATTTCATAAAGATGAATAATGCAACCTCACTGGTAGTATAGACCAACAAGAGCAACTGGACTGACTGCACTCAGGAAGTTCCTCACATAACAAGGGTTGGACTCATTACTCAGACTGAACTAGGGACTAGGAACCCTACAGTTTCCTAACCAGCAAGAGGCCCCATGAGAGACCCTATGAGATGCTACATTGGAGGTACTATCAAACTAAATCCCTTATTGATATATGTTCCCCACAGAGGTCAAGCATTATAAACAATAATTGTTTTTAAGAGGCAACATATATGCCCTCTGGATTATACCTCTTGTTTAGATGCTGGGTATTGCCTTCCTCCTAAAAACATTATGACTTGAACTTTAATGGTGGTTATGATTATTTAAGGAACACACCATTGGTAATTCATGGGTCACTTAGATGACTGCAGAACTCTCTCCACAATAATTTCCTTCAACTGCTCAGATGACTTTCCCAGAGAGATGATGAACTCACCACTTGGGCATATAATGTGGGCATTTTTACTACCATGTTAGCTAGTCAATTTAAAAAGACAGAATATAGTAAGTCTGAAACTTTACCTGAAGTGATTAATGACATTATCTTGGAACCAGAAGGCATTCAGGTTAACTTCAGTTCACTGACCAGAGCTTCCATGGATGATGGAATTTCTATCATCTTCTTTCATGTGGCTAAGGCAGACTCTGTGCTAATACATGATGTTGTATCTGGAATAATGCAAGGAAAAAGGTGGAAATGTCAACACAGAAAAATAAGTAAGAAGACAGCTAACTTCTTAATGTTTTATAGGATTTATTCAGCTGGCTAGATCCAAGACCCTAGGGATCATGGCCGAGGTCATCACTGGAACTTGGCTTCATTCAGATGCCAGGATTCCTTCTGACAGTAGCTATAAGTGCTATATAAATAAACTGAATGAAGTTTGTACTAGATAGTGTTAGATTAATCAGAGAATCTGATGGAATAATATTTTCATGGGAAAATTTACCAAACTTGAATAGTGTGGAAACCGGGAGTGACTCTGTTGGAGATAATTTACCTTGAATATTTGCACTTTCTGCCTGGTCCAAATCTTTGAAGCAAAAGCATATGTTTAAATAGTAAACATGTTTTAGAAGATTTAAAGAGTGTTTCTATAAAGTTAGACACCTCTGAAAAGATATGAAAACATAAAGAATTCTCTTCTTCCCCTTCCTGGAGACTTGTGTGTACATGTGAAGGTAGTAAACCACTCTTGGTTTACATTTCTCCTCTCTTCCAGAGTAAATGTGCTTAGGTGAGCAATCTGTCTTACTCACTAGTATGGAGAATGGGCATATGTGTCAACAGTCTATAAAAGCTCAGAGTTTTCTAAAATTTGGAATCACATGGTGAAGCGATATATTTTATTTAGTTAAGTTGCCCCATAGGGATTGGGATAGAGTGAAGAAGCTCTAAGATACTCTGGCTGCTTGTGCTGTGACTAAGAAATATCCTGTGTCTCTAACCCAGAGATATGGTGTCTTCTGTAAGTATGAGTATATAAAATGATAGTAGGCTAACTTATTAGCTTGCAAGTAGAGCAAAGTCAGTCACCTGACAGTTTCCGATCTAACTTTTAGAAATTTAGGTTCAGTGTCGTTTTGAGACTCTAAGTCTAGTGATTTTGTTCATGATTATGGAAAGGAAAACTAAGTGATGAAATCCACAGTGCCATCATTCAAGAATATAAACAAATTGTACAGAAAAATGCATATATATTCTAAATCATTAGTAAAAGCTGACAAGGCGTCACAAAAAACAATTAATATAGATAACATAATTTCAGATAAAAGTGCTATGATGAGGAGAGGTGGGTAGGGAGATGGGTGAAACAGGTGAGAGGATTAAGAGTACACTTATCATGAGGAGCACTGAGTAATGTATAGAGTTGTTCAACCACTATTTCGTACACCTAAATATGAATATAATGTATATTAATCATACTTGAAATATATATATATGTGATGAAGAAATAAGACATTAGCTTAAGGGAGGAATTAATAGAAGATGCTTACAAGATCTGGCTTAGGAGGGGCGCCTGGGTGGCTCAGTGGGTTAAAGCCTCTGCTTTTGGCTCTGGTCATGATCCCAGGGTACTGGAATTGAGCCCCACATCGGGTTCTATGCTCAGCGGGGAGCCTGCTTCCCCCTCTCTCTCTCTGCCTGCCTCTCTGCCTACTTATGATCTCTGTCAAATAAATAAATAAAATCTTAAAAAAAAAAAAAGATCTGGCCTAGGAGGAAGGATAAAAAAATGAGACTGTGAGTTTTTACAGATAAATAAAAAAGAATCTCTAACTTAAGGGAGTGTTTAACTATGTCATATGTTTCATAGACATGTAGACATGTAATTGGCTATAGAACTTGAAAAGGGGAGACTGACTTTGGGAAATAACTTTTGAATGAAGGGAATAAGAGCCTGAGAGCGAGTAAATGTAGGACATGAGGCTAACAAGTTGAGATAACACTTCTAGCTAGCTCTTCACAGATTTTAACTGTGATGGGTGGTAGAGAAATAAAACAGTGACAAAGCAGAACATGGGAGCAAGGGAATGTTATTTTAAAGATAGACAATATTAAGTGCTCTTTGAATGTTGGTGGAGGTGCTCAGTGGAAATGAAGGAATTTGTGATGAAGAAAGTAAGGGATTAAAGCAAAGAGTGAAATTGCTGTCTACACAGGGCATAAGCCTGAATTCCAGAGGCCTTACTGTGATGGCCAGGATCCAAATTCTGTTTGAATATTTAACAATGAAAATGAAACAATGAAAATGAAAAAGTGAACACTCTATACTATAATGAAACAGTGATGATGAAAGAAACTAATGGTCATAGGGAGCCTAATATGTGTGTAGTATAGTGTACTGTTCTGAAGTGTTCTATAATTATCCCATGACCTAGAACTAAATGTGGTGATGCAACATGGTTTTAGGTACATGAAACCTAGCATTAGAGAGGAAAAGCTCCCATTCTAAGAGAGATTGTTAATAAATTGCACATTATTTTAAAAGATTTTTGCTTGCTTACAGTGGTGAGCTATATAGAATCTTGCTGTCCTGTTCTTAGGGTTAAAAAATTTCCCTCATGACTCAGTAGGCTGATTAAATTCAAGAGTTTTATGAGCCCTCTAGGACATTTACTCACACAAAGTCTTAGGATCAATGGTAGACTGTGAGCAAGAATATAAGGAATACTAAGTGTGACACTTGTTCTTATAATCTTTCATCCTATTATATTTACATCATCAATTAGTATCAAGATTCAAAATATCAAAATATTTATAATAAATATTAAGATTTAACTCAGCAACAAAATTGCAAACAGTTCAAACACTGGCAAGGTTTGATTAGATTTTTTTAAATAGACAAAAAAGTCCAGCACATGGAAAGATGCTCAATATTATCATTAAGGAAATGCAATTCAAAACCACCATCAGATTTCACTTCATACCCAATAGGACAGTTATAGTGAAAAACAAAATGGAAACAATGTTGGCAAAATTTGTTGAAATTGGAATCCTCAAACATCACTGGTAGAAATGTAAATTGGTACAGTTTTGCATAATAGCTCATCTGTTTCTCAAATAGGTAAACTTAGAATTACTTTGTGACATAGCCTTTATGCTTCTAGTATATGCATAAGGTAATTGAAACTACATAGTCACACAAAAAGACTTGTACACAAGCATTATTCATACTTGCCAAAAGCTGGAAACAATGCAAGTATCTATCATTTGATAAGTGAATAAGCAATATGGAATAGCCATACAACTGATTAAATATCCACCCACCAAAAAATGAATGCAGCACTGATACATGTTACAGTATGGTTGAATCTTGAAAGAATTATGCCAAACCAAAAAAGCCAGACTCAAAAGGCCACATGCTGTATGATCACAATTACATGAAATGTCAAGAACAGGCAATCCATAGAGACACAATGTAGATTAGTAGTTGTTTGGGGTTGGGGAAGGAAGAAATGGGGGCATTGGGGGTTCTTTTCAGGTGATGGAAATATTCTGGATAGAGATAGTGGTGATCATTGTAAGAGAGTGTCAATATACTAAAAAACACTAAGTTATCCACTGTCAAATAATTAAAATGGTGGATTTTATGTTATATAAATTTCATACCAATAAAATTATAAACTATTAAAATTTACTGTTTTATTTAATTTTTCATCAAGAAATGTTTAGGAAATGTTTAGGATTAAAGTTAACACACAGAAAAAATGAGTAAGTTCATGAGTTCAAAGTCTCTGTATGGACAGGTCTCTGTTTATTATTCTTCCCTATTATTTCATCTAACTGGGTAACTTACTATTATTATCTCTTAAAATTCAGTTTAATTAGAAAATACACTGTAATATACCTACCTACGCCAATCACTGTACTTGACTTTAGAAACTGAAGATAAATGGCCGGTGTATACCCTCTATGAAACTCATAACCCAGCGACTATGGCAAAAGATGTAAATGTGGGTGAAGATAAGGCCCTATAGAAAAATACAGTTCTTCTGATAGATATTCATATGTATATTTTCATTCACCTGTGGGATCTACCTAAGGATGTAATTCTGATCTAAACTATGTCCACTTACTAGTGTTTCTCCTAGGTTAAAGGACAGGTAGTTCATGAAGTTCATATATATATATATATATATATATATATATATATATATGATATATTAAAAGTATATGTAAAGTAATGTATATGTTATACACACAGATATGAAAAATATATATACATTTATATGCTCAATAACTCTGGTTGTGTTTCTGTGAAGCTGACTTTCCATCTAAATTCCCCAAAATGTGTTCACAGTTATGTTATCATTCTCACTTTTAATAAGGCCTGGCAAAGAGTAAAGAAAAAAAAATATATTTTTTTTTCTCTAGAAGCAAAGACTGAGGTTGGCTAATGTTTCACTGAGATTGTTCAGAAAGGCTACCCATGGAGTAATTTACTTCTAACATAATTCATAAAATTAATTAAAACAGAAAGATTAATATATTAGTTAGAAGTATCATTAAAAAAACAAATTCACTACTATAACAATTTTTAAAACACTTTATTTATTTATTTGAGAAAAGAGAGCATAAGCACAAGTGGAGTGGGAGGGAGAGGGAGAAGCGGACTTACTGGTGAGCAGGGAGCCCAACACCAGGCTTGATCCCAGGAACCCGAGGTCATGACGTGAGTCGAAGGAGAACACTTATCAACTGGGCCACCCATTTGCCCCTCATAACTACTAAAATTGTACTTAAACAGTGGTTTGATTCAACAGTTGATTCATAAGGACCACTTATATTCAAAACAACTGCTGGTTTCACAAAATCCAGTATTCTATAATTAAATTTCCTCTGATCATACACCACCATCCTCTCCCAAATGTGTAAAACCTAGTGTTTGTTCTTTTCTCCTCCATGTTCATATTCCCTAGTTTTTCCTCTTTTCCCTTTCACAAAGTCATGAATTATTGTCCCACTAATTATTTTGTGCTTTTCCTATTTAACTTTTCTTTGTCTTTAACTCTAATCCATGAAAAATATCACAATGTAAATGGTTTCATGATGGTATTCATTGTAATATTATACCTTTTTGTGGTAAGTTGTAAAGATCTATATACTAGCCATAAGTCACTGATGGCAAGTCTCAAGTGACCAGACAGGCTGATCTCCAATTTAAATGGTAATTCAAATTGTCTTCATTTGACAGTAGAAATATGATTGGTGTAATTTGATTTTTAATGGCTAGAAAGAAGGCATAAGGACTTAAAACTGGCATACTCTAAGAATCAAAGTTAGTTACTTCATCACCAATACTAAGATAATGTTTATTGAATGCACATGTTAACACTAGTGAAAATCAAGCTATAAATACAGTATTACATATTAGAAAAGTCTCTTAGAGAACATGTTTGTGTCAATAATACATAGTAGAAACATAAATCTCCACATGGTAGAGAAATGATTCTAGATTTAGAACACCATTTTCATTTTTCATGTTCTTTCTGCTGGGCGAAAGCAAATTCTCTGATTATCCAGATGGTTCTCCACATTTCACATGAGATGAATATTAAATGAAAAGGCAAAAATCATTTCTGTCAGACTGTAGTCCTGGCTATTTGGACTCATGAGATTATTCTGAAAAATCCCAACTGAGTAAGCAAAAATTAAACATTGTTCTGATTGCTAGAGTGGGATTTCTCATTATGATTTTGTTTCATCCTCCATGTCAATACTGTGCTTTTCATTTGATAACTGATTTTCATAACTGACATAATATAATATCAGATGGTTACAGGAGACCAGTGGGGTGAAAAGACATACATGACAGTTACATTTGAACTACCCAGGGCTACAGAAAACTGTGTTGCTTGATACCAAACTGTAATTATTTATGGAGATTGAAACACAATGATGAAAAGCAATGAACAGACTTTATTCAATGTTATCATGCAGGAACAAGTTTCATATTCTAAATAAAGTTGTTATAATAAAAAAATAACATAATGCTTCTCAATTCTGAATTTAAATATCTAATTATATTAAGATATAATTCTCTATCTTAGAAAAGTAAATGTTAATTTGTATGGACTTAATGGAATTTCTATTAAGTTTCATTTTCCAAGCTCATATGAAATGTTCTAGTTATCCCTGAAACTTAAGCCCAGCTAAGACTGAGTAGAAATGATAGCTTGCTGTGTTCATTAGAGTACTTAATGCTCGTTGTATTTCCTAAGGCACATACTTGCATGCATATGTATAGGAACAGCATGTGGAGAGAGAAATTGACAGTATGGTTAGTTTAAGTTTAGGATTTGTCATGCTTTCTGTGTTTCTGCATGCAGTGGATTTTGGAAATGATTTATGAGTCATGTGCATGATTGCTTAGTGTTGAAATTACTACTGCAAGAATTCAGTCTGACTTGTTTGCTATTACTGACAGAATTTGTGGGTTCAGGTTTGTCACACAAAGCAAATTAAATATCAGTCTCTTATGTTTTTGGATATTTTCAGTATTTAAAAAGGATCTTACTATTATTGTTTAATTTTATCTTCAGAGTAATTCTTTGTATGTACTAAAACATCCTTATTTTTATTAGTAAAGCAATTTCTGTAGTTGGTTGGTAAAAAAAATCTGTTGATTTTTTTTAAAGATTTTATTTATTTATCTGACAGAGATCTCAAGTAGGTGGAGATGCAGGCAGAGAGAGAGAAATGAGGAAACAGGCTCCCCACTGTGCAGAGAGCCAGATGTGGAGCTCGATCCCAGGACCCTGGGATCGTGACCTGAGCAGAAGGCAAAGGCTTTAACCCACTGAGCCACCGAGGCACCCCAGAGGTTGTTGATTTTTTGAATATCTTTTTTAATTAGGAAATACTTTTGAGGTTTCAGGTTAACTGAGGAATCATAGGGAGAGACCCAATATTTCTGGCAAAATAAATAGTTACTGAGCTTCTATTGGGGAAAGAAGAATATCTTCCATTGATTTTTCTCAATGATTTATTTTTCCTATATGCACATGAACTTTGACTACATGAATACTATAATTTTTATACTATGTTGGGATAATATTTTACTACTCAATCTGCAAGAAGTAAGCTCACAAATATACATAAAATACTGGTATTTGCATTTGCAATTCATCTGAAGAAGTCATGTTCTTCAGACCAGCAACTGTATCTGGGTGAAAAGGTCTAGATGTGATGTTCACAAAAAATTCATCCTCCCTTCTTGATCAAAAGTGTCAAAGCTGTCTAAAAATATATAATAAAGACTATAATATAGACTAGATGTTAGAATGAATGTTCACATCAGGAGAAAAGCCAAGATACAGGGTAAATATGCACATGAAATATATTTGCATGGTTATGCTAGCACACTGGGAAATTAGCTGAAGATATCTTGGGCAACATATGGGATAGACAGATATTACAGTCCCAGGAAACAATTAGATATGATATAACATCTTTATTTTTTACATTCTTTATATTAGAGTTCTATTTTACTCTCCATTTAGTGATTCAATTGTGAAGCAAATATTTATTCAGTCTTCCTACATGTAAAAGACTGTTCTAGAAACTGTAAATACATCAATATAAAAAACAGATATAACTATTTGCATTAATGGATCATTTCCAAATAAGAATATATTCTAAATTTTTCCAAACTCTTCCAGTAGGGTTAATTGAATTAAAATAGTTATTTTGTTTTGTTTTGTTTTTCCTCTCCACATTTGGAAGGGAGAATGCACTGATATAAACAAAATTAGAGAAGGGATATATGGGGAGCAATTGCTCAGCTACCTTTTTTTTTTTTCTTTTAGATTAGCTGACTTTTTTTTTCCTAGTTAAAAACCTTAGAAATTCTGGATATTTCTTAATAATGCAAGTTTCTCTGTACCCCTGAAGATTGTGTTTGGTTTCTAATATTGTATCATCACTTTAGAGATCGCATTTTCTCCAAGTATTAACTAACTAGGGCCTTCATACATATCAACACACATTAAAAAATGCATAAATAAAGTATATATCTCCATACATACACATACATACATATATACAGATGAGTGTGAATCTTTAATTTCATGATAATAATTGTTTTGTGAAAATTATATCATTTGTTTGGCTGATTTAAGTGTTATATCACATAGACTCCACAGCATGGCTCTAGATATATAGTTAATCCCTAAATATATATATATGGTTTTACTATTTATATATACCTTCAGTGATTATTCTAGATAACATGAATAGTCTATTTGTATATTTGACTTTCATTGCTGTGTAACAAATTGCCACAAATGTAACTGCTTAGATAGCATACACCTATTAGAGCTCACAGTTCTATCAGTCAAAAGTCCAGGTACAGTATCACTGGATTCTTCCTTTTCATGGGTCTCAAAAGGCTAACATGAAGACATCAACCAGGCTGCACATTTATTTTGAGCTCGGGATCTCCCAAGTTTGTTGATTTGGGCCAAATTCATTTTCTTATGGTTGCTGGTCTTCATTTTCTTGTTGGCAGTGGGGAGGAGATGCTCTTAGCTCTGAAGGGCCACCCACATTCCTTGCCACAAAACTTTCATCTTTAAAGTCAGCAAAATGGAATATATTCATGACAGATTCCTCTTGTAACTTACAATGTCTTTCACCCACCAGGCATATCTACACCATTTTTAAAGATTTGTTTGGTCAGGCCAGGTCCACCAAGAATCAACTGTGCCATATAATGTAATGTAGTCACAATGTAATGTAGTCTTAAAAAATAAAAGTAAATACTAGATGCTAAGTAAAACATCTAAATTACTTTCTCTAGTTAATAACATTAATAACAAAGTTTAAAACTACAATAATTACAACTGTTTGACATTACTTCTGAACTTACTTAAAACCAATATAATAATGTTCAAATTCTATTTAGAGTTGAAAAATACAAATAAGTTCATAAATATAATTGAGGGTCTCACGAAAGTTTTTAGGAGTACACATTTGGGATACTTCAATCAATAATTGATTGATAAAAAGACGTGATATAAAAGAAATCATAAACCTTGCATATACATGTTTGAATTACAAACCATGTTATTGAGGCTTATATTCAATTTAGGAGTTTAGATTTAATTTAGAATCCTAAACAGACTCATTCATTTCTTTAGTAAATATATTTTTAGAGCTTGATATCTGCCAAACATGTACTAGGTTATACAGAGGGGAATGGGTGGAGGAGGAGAGAAAAAGAAGAAAGTACAGAGGACTGGTTAGATGAAGAGCAGAAGGGATTATGGGAAAGAGAAAGAAAAGAACATAGAAGAATTAATAGAGGAATTAAGATGACCAATGGAAACACCAACAATGAAGAAATGGGAAGAGGAAGAGAAAATGGATTGGCTGGGGAAAAAAGAAAAAAACACACACACACAAACAAAACTGGTTATTTAAATAACTATTTTTTGGCTCCATCCTCCTTTGGCTTGAGCATATTGCCTTGAGATGATGAGATGTCTGGGACTTCAGCATCACCTCTGTATACCAGACACATGAAAGAAGTAGAGCAATAGAACATATGAGTGGATACGGCCACTCAAATAACTGTGCGATAACTTTCTTTTATACCCATTTGGCAAAAAACTGTGACACATTATCACTCCTAACCATAAGGGACACTGATAACTGTTAGCTGGTACACTGTTCATCTTTCACATCTTCAAAATCAAGGATCTGTCATTAAGGTATACATAGTAGGAAAATAAGTTGGGCAGTAACAAGACATTTGATTTCTGAGCAGAAGGTATAGATGCAGGTATTGTGAAGATGGTGTAAAGAAGGAAATTTCCTTAGTGAAGGTCTCCATTTCATTTTTTTTTTAGAGATTTTATTTATTTATTTAACAGAGAAAGACATAGCAAGAGAGGCAACACAAGAAGGGGGAGTGGGAGAGGGAGAAGCAGGCTTCCCACTGAGCAGAAAGCCCGATGCAGGGCTCGATTCCAGGACCCTGGAATCAAGACTTGAGTCGAAGGCAGATGCCCAATGACTGAGCCACGCAGGCATCCATTTTAAAAGTTCTCCATTTTAAAGCAAGATCCAATCCTGACCCTGAAAGGAGTACTGGTAAGTTAAAAGTTGAAGAATTGAAAAAAAAAATTATAATGAGGACAGTGAAGAAGGCTTAATAGTCACAAGAAACTAGGTATGTACGGAGATCGATAAAAAATGTTAAGTATTTTTCTACTGGTTAGCATCCTAGTAGTTAACAGAGAAAGGCAGATATCTGCATTAACTCAGGGTTGCTATTAGGTAGTTAAAGTTATTGAGAAAACAATGTTTAAATGATGTATCATAGAAAGTAAGTAGAGTAGCATAAAGAAGAAACACCCAAGAAGACTACTGGAGTTAAGGCTGAAGTTTTCAAGTAATCTTAAAAAGAATTATATTGTAAATAATTGAGTTATGAGAACTATAAAATATATAGGTATGGTCAGATTTTGAAATAAATTTCTGATTTCAATGGGGGTAAGCATTTCAGTGTTCATATGAGTTAAAGAGACATAGTGGTAATGAACAACTCAATGTCCAAGGTCTTTGTGACTGAAAAGATCAACAATCTAAGAGCCTGGGTTATTGGATAAATCACAGATATGGATTCTGAATGTATGTAGGATAATTACATTAAACTATTTGGATGAGAAGAGGAAGACTATAAGCCAGTGCTAAAACCATCAATAAATGAAAGAGAATAGATAGAAGTGGTCTGAAAACTAAAAGTTATTAGCATAACAGAGTTGGCCTTCCCTTTAGACATTGATACCAATGGAAAAAAAAATTACAAACTTCCATTTGAGATAGAAAGCAAGATTCCAGGCAAGACCAATTTGGTGAACATATTGAGAATTGGAAAAATGTCTCTTAATCCAGAACAGTCTTTTAAAAAAGATACAAAAAATGAATGGAAAAGGAATGGAATGATATCATTTAAAAAATGTAGACATCAATGAAACAATAGTACTAGTAAGAAAGAAACAGAGGTACTGGGACTGTACGGTACTGAAATTGGTGCAAGCTGGAAGAACATTTTTGATTTATGATTTTTTTCTGCATGTGAAAAGAATCTGAACTAAGGTGGGAATTCACAGTGCCTGGATAGACAAAATCAGACTTGTATATGCATCCTTGGATGAGACTAATTGAAAAACAAAGGAGGAATGCCTGGAACGCTGGGCCTCCTTTGAAGTTTCTTGGTTGAAAGCTGCCAGATTCTTTCTGCCACTCAAGGTTCTAACCTAGGAGTAAATGTTAAGTTTTGAAGAAAAACAGGCACCTGTGGTGGTCATGTACTTCATGAACTCCTTGCCTCCTTGTCCTTATCACACACTGCCCCATATATTATTGTCCTGACCATTAAGGTCACACTTTCCACCTTGCTCTGCAATTGCTCCTGGTGTATTGATATTAACCCAATAAAAGTGGAGACAAAGCTTGGCTGGAGGCCTTTTGCCACTATAGAGTCTGCTCCCCAGGCCTCTCTTTTCTCGTATTAATGTGCCTGGTTTTTATTCGCTGTCTCGGGGTTTGCTAGCTAAACCTGACAAACTAAGGTGCTAGAAATATAAATGCAGAATTAAGTGCATATTTGTTAGTGTGAAAATAACAAAATCTGTTGATAACTTCTGAAGCTGGGCTATGGATATAGGGTTCATTATACTCTTCTCCTAACTATTGCAAAAGAAAAGAATAAAACTTGTATAGAACATTGTAATATAGGTTTTTTTCCAGGTCTCTGTGAAGTCTACAGGGTCAATGTTTGTTATGAAGATTTTATGATAATATATATTAAAATTTTATAAAATTTGACTTCTAGTAATGATAGTCACTTGTTTGTACTAGCCTACTCATATAAAACCATTACAGAATGTGAAAAATATTAAATTTTAACCATTTAAAGGCATTATGGAATAAGTAAAAGCAGATAGAAATCAGAGGGGAATTATTCTTAAAGTAGAATTGGAACACGTTATGTCCCAATTTGCACATAACTCAGATGGCAAAAGTCCTCAGGCTTCCAAAAAGAAACCCAAAATTAATCAGAGGCACAAAAATAAGTCTAACATTATAAAGTTTGGAAAAAATTAAGGAAATTTCATCATGATCAATGGATAGGTAAGGATTTATTCAGTAGAATGCATTTAAAAATTCACAAAAGCTAGAAAGGGAAATTAGAGTTCATTAAAATTTGAAAGGTCAGTTGATCAAAAGATAATTTCAAAAAAGATAGTTGGATAGTTACATGCTAGGAGAAAGTACTCTCCAAAGATATATTTTAAGAGGGAATTATATTGCCTAAAATTCAGTAATATAAATACACAACTGATTAAAATTGGGTTTTGAAATAATTTGAAAAGGTACATTAGAAGGGAAGATATGCCAATGGTCAATATGCCCATGAACTGTGCTAAAAAATCATTAGTCATCAGGGAGTATAAAGTATATTGACGATGAGATACCATTACATGTCCACTGGAATGGCTAAAATAAAAAAGTAAAATGTTAACAACAACAAATGTTTTTTAATAATAAATAGAACTTTTATATAACACTGATTCAGTCCTTTTGATAAAAAGCATATGTCAGTCTCTTAATCAGTAAAGCAGGCAACTACTCTTTGATCCAGTGATTTCATTATTAATTCTATATCCAAGAGAAATTTTTTTAAAAAGTATGTTCAAAAGAAGATGTCTATAACAATGTTCACAGCAGTTTTATTCACAATATCCCAAAACAGACAAAAAGAAATCAATTGTCTATTATCAGGATAATAGATAAATAAATTGTGATATATTCATATAATAGAATATGACATCAATAAAATAGAATGAACCACTGATACACACAACATGGATAAATCTCACAGATATTTTGCTGGGAAAAGAACACGAGAGAATACATAATTTTGTTTCAATTTATGTGAAGTTATGCAACAGCAATGCAACATTAAAAAGAAAACCATAGTGGATTTTAAGGGTATGTTGGATTAAATATGAAGTAATACATAAGAAATTTGGGGGAGATATAAATATTCCATGTATGATAACGGTATGTTTTCTAGAATCATATGCAGCTTCAAATCTGTATATATGATTAATATATTTCAGGTAGGTTAGTTGTATTAATAATAATAATAATAATAATAACAAGAGTGGAAGTACAAAGGCACAGATTGCAAATAATGAAGGAAGTTGATAATTGCTAAATCCATAATTACGAATACAGGAAAGGTTATTATACTACCCTCTTAACTGTAAATCTTTGAGTTTTGCATAAAAAAATCTATTGACATAGTAAGCAGATTTGCATCACATTTCCTATTCTTAAAAGGGGGAAAATGTAGAACTGTAATTGAAATTAACTACATTAAAGAGTTTGAAAAATTATGTATGATTTGGTATGAATCCTTTTTCTAATTTGGGGTATGAAAGGATCAAGAAAGTGTAACTACCCAGGAATTCATTTTAGGTGAAGAGTTGAGAAAATGAGTCAGTGTTGTAGGTTTGAAAATACCTTCATAAAAGTTCACATTAGCAATGAGAGTTGAAGAAATGAGGACTGCATAGGAATAGAAGGCTAGAGGGCTGGCTACACAATTTTGAAGGTGGTTTGTATTTTGAGATCTGCAGTAACTGAAACCAGAGAAAATTCAAATAAACAAATGAAAAAGAACTGCATGGTGACCGAAGTGAGGGAAGAAAAATTTTTAAAAGAGAATTGAACAACAGGCTAAACTGGTAAAAAGACTAATAAACACTCATATAAGAACACTAGATTTTCCTAATGTTGTGTGATCAGCATTGCTTATTTATTTTTTTTTAAGTTTTTAGATTTTTAGCTTTTTTACTGAAAGATTCTCAGTACCTTAAAAACAGAGGATTGAGATTACCAGTGACTGGATTTTCAGTGAATGAAGCAAACTCTTTTAGAAGAGAATTAAAGAACAAACAGAGGGCACCTGGGTGGCTCAGTGGGTTAAGCCTCTGCCTTCAGCTCAGGTCATGATCTCAGGGTCCTGGGATCGAGCCCCGCATTGGGCTCTCTGCTCAGCAGGGAGCCTGCTTCCTCCCTCTCTCTCTGCCTGCCTCTCTGCCTGCTTCTGATCTCTGTCTGTCAAAATAATAAACAAACAAACAAATAATCAAACAACAAAAAAAGAACAAGCAACAGAGAAGTCAAGATGGCAGAGAAGTAGCAGACTGAGATGACATCAGGTAACAGGAGATCAGCTAGATACCTTATCAAACCATTCCGAACACTTACAAATCTAACAGGAGATCAAAGAGAAAAGCAACAATTCTAGAAACAGAAAATCGACCACTTTCTGAAAGGTATTACTGGTGGAGAAGTGAATCCAAAGTGACGGGGAAGATAGACCGCAGGGGGAGGAGCCGGCTCCTGGCAAGCGGCGGAGCAACAGAGCACAAAATCAGAACTTTTAAAATTCTGCTCCACTGAAGGACATCACTCCAGAGGCTAAACCAGGGTGAAACCCACATGGGGATAGCATGGCCTCAGGTCCCACGGGGTCACAGAAGGATCAGGGATCTGAGTGTCACAGAGCTCGAAGGTATCACAGCAGGGAAGCCGGCTACAGAGATGGAGCTGAGGAGTGAGCTCTCAACTCAGGGTTACCTTGAACTGTAATCTATGATACAGGCCACTGCTCTGTGAGTAGGATCCCCACAAGATCTAGGGAGACCCCCCCTGGAAGAGCTCAGGGATCTATGGGGTTCGGAGACTTCAGGTGGAGCTGTGTGCCAGAGACAGAGATGCTTGGTCATGGGCTGGATGAGCTCGGAGCGCAGCCAGAGGCCAGGGAGATGGGAGTGATTGAGCACTTTTCTCCAAGGGTGTACTGAGGAGTGGGGCCCTGAGCTCTTGGCTCCTCTGGGCCAGAGATTGGGAGTCCACCATTTTCATTCCCATCCTCCAGAACTCTAGGGAAAGCGTTCAGGAAACAAAACCTCCCCAAACGAACCTGAGCAGATTACTTAGCCTGGCCCCTGGTAAGGGTGGTGCAACTCTGCCTCGGGCAAAGACACTTAAGAATCACTACAACAGACCCCTCCCCCAGAAGATCAAGAAGAAATCCAGCCAAGACCAAGTTCACTTACCAAGGAGAACAACGGAATTCCAGAGGAGGAAAAAGCAAAGTATGGAAGTCATGGCTTTCTCCCCATGATTCTTTAGTCTTGCAAAGTTAATTAATTTTTTTAATTATATATTTTTTTCTTCTGCTAAATTTTTTATAACTTTTACCCTTTCCTCTTTTAACATTTTTAAACTAGTTTATCTTAACAATAACTTTCATTAAAAAAATATATTTTTTGAAACTTCATTATTATAGTCATATTTTATCCTTCATTGTATCTAACTTTATTTTTTATATACACATAGGGTTTTTTCTTCTAAAAAATTCAGGGTACAACTTCTTCTTATAGATCAGAATACACGCTAAATCTAACACCAGGCTTGCTCTAGTCTCCAGCCTGAGCAAATTCTCCACTTTCTTTTTCTTTATTCACCCAACCAACTTATCAACTCCTTTTTGAGAAATTAAAAAGTAATTTTTTTTCATATTTATAGTCATATTCCATCCCTTCATTGTGTTTACCCTTATATATGTTTTTCATTCTTTAAAATTTTGGGAGGTAGTTTCTTCTAAGAGACCAAAATACTCCCAAAATTAAGTGGGTGACCCTGTTCTAGTCACAAGCCTAATTATATTATATATATATATATATATATATATATATATATATATATATTCTTTTTTATATTTTTTCTTTATTTGTTTTCTTTTTTTAATTTTTTTTTTCTGAACTTCTTTTTACTCCCCCCCCCAAGATTTGGGGTCTCTTCTGATTTGGTTAAAGCACATTTTCTTGGGGTCTTTTGCCTTTAGTATTTTATTTGCTCTTCATATATTATTATCTGGATAAAATGACGAGGCCGAAAAACTCACCACACACAAAAAAAAAAAGAACAAGAGGTTGTACTGAAGGCTAGGGACCTAATCAATGTGGACATTGGTAATATGTCAGATCTAGAGTTCGGAATGACGATTCTCAAGGTGCTAGCCAAGCTCGAAAAAGGCATGGAAGATATTGGAGAAACAATGTCCAGAGAAACAAAAGCCCTTTCTGGAGAAATAAAAGAACTAAAATCAAACCAAGTTGAAATCAAAAAAGCTATTAATGATGTCCAATAAAAAATGGAGGCTCTTACTGCTAGGATAAATGAGGCAGAAGAAAGAATTAGTGATATAGAAGACCAAATGACAGAGAACAAAAAAGCTGAGCAAAAGAGAGTCAAACAACTACTGGACCACAAGGGGAGATTTTGAGAGATAAGTGATACCATAAGATGAAACAACATTAGAATAATTGGGATTCCAGAAGAAGAAGAAAGAGAGAGGGGAGCAGGAGGTATATTGGAGAGAATAATTGTAGAGAATTTCCCTAATATAGCAAAGGGAACAAGCATCAAAATCCAGGAGGTGCACAGAACCCCCCTCAAAATCAATAAGAATAGGTCCACACTCCATCATCTAATAGTAAATTTACAAGTCTTAGCGACAAAGAGAAAATCCTGAAAGCAGCCCGGGACAAAGAGTCTGTAACATACAATGGTAAAAATATTAGATGGCAGTGGACTTATCCACCGAGACCTGGCAGGCCAGAAAAAACTGGCATGATATATTCAGAGCACTGAACGAGAAAAACATGCAGCCAAGAATACTAAGCTAGACTATCATTGAAAATAGAAGGAGAGATAAAAAGCTTCCAGGACAAACAAAAACTGAAAGAATTTGCAAACACCAAACCAGCTCTACAGGAAATATTGAAAGGGATCCTCTAAGCAAAGAGAGACCCTAAAAGTAGTAGATCAGAAAGGAACAGAAACAATATACAGTAACTGTCACCTTACAGGCAATACAATGGCACTAAATTCATATCTCTCAATAGTTACCCTGAGTGTAAATGGGCTAAATGCCCCCAATCAAAAGACACAGGGTATCAGAATGGATTAAAAAACAAAATCCATCAATA
>PISX010025618.1:0-25776 GCA_004024625.1 Mellivora capensis | reverse complement strand
GGGGGGGGGGGGGGGGAATGTATCCAGGACACATGGGGCATCAGCTGTACCTGGGAGAGGTGGTTGTGGCACACTTCGGGGGCTCTGGGTCCTGCACCATCTTGCTCAGGACACTGTGGATCTGGGAGAACCTGGGCCGCTCGCTAGGGTCCTTCTGCCAGCAGTCAAGCATCAGCCGGTGTAGGGGGGCGGGGCAATTCCTGGGCGGGGGCAGCCGGAAGCCGTCCTCCACCGCCTTGATCACCTGGGCCATGGGGGCAAGGGGCAGACGGGAAGCTTTAAGTCCCTCCAGCACATGCACACAGCATCCCATCCCCAGGAGGATGTGACCAGGCAGGACAGGGAGCAAGCAGACAGTGAAGAGGGGCCTAGGGCTGAGAGGCCAAGGGTCAATGGGCAGAGGTCAGGGATTTGGGGCCTGAGTCACTCACGTCTTGGCCAGACATGTCCCAGTAGGGCCTCTCCCCAAAGGCCATCAGCTCCCACATGACAACACCGAAGCTCCACACATCACTGGCAGAGCTGAAGTGTCCAAACTGAAGGGTCTCAGGGGCGGCCCACAGCGCTGGGCTCCGGCCACTCTGCAGACACACAAGCAGGTCAGGGGCAGGAAGGGACTGGCCCAAGCACACCCAGGCCTCCCCACCCCACGGAGCCCAGATCCAGCCCCGCCTGCCGTCTTCCCAGTGGCACCTCTCGGGAAGGCACATAATGATGCCCACACCGGCATTTATTCAGGGCCAAGTGGGGGGGAGGGGCGGGGCTGTAGGGAGAGTGGCCCTGACCAGGCAGGGCGGAGGGCGGGAGTGGGTGATGGGGACTTGGTGCGGTCTGATGGGCAGGTTTGCCTGGGAGAAGGGAATCCTCACCATGGTGGTATAGACGGCCTCTGCTCGGTCTCGGGGACCCCGCCCAAAGCCAGAGATCTTGCAGATAAGGCCGCTGCTGACCAGCACACGGCGGGCCGCCAGGCCCCGGTGAACGTAGCCCATTTCCGATAGATACTTCATGGCTGACGCCAGCCCAGGCAGCAGCCCCAACAGCTGCCCAGCCGCCAGCTGGCCTTCATGCCGCTGTGGGAAGAACATTCAGTTCTGGAGACTGTGGGACCCCAGGGAAGCCACCTACCCATCTCTGGGTTTGCCCTGGGACCCACCAGGTGGGACTGGCCGAGGGGCCCCTTTTTAGGGAATGATGCCAAGTACAAGTCCCACCAAAGACAAAAGTGAGGAATGAAGACTAACATGGTGAGCGGTACCCCCAGCCCAGGACCCAGGCCACTCACCCGCAGGAAGCCATCCAGGGCCCCGTGGCTCATGTACTCAGTGACAATCATCAAGGTGCTTCCTGTGCCAGGCAGGGGGACACACACGCTAAGTTGCCTGCTGGCGCGTCCACACATGTTCCCCCAACCCGGGCCCCAGCCTGGGCCAGGATGGCCAGAAAGAAGTTTCCCCAGCCAGGCCACTCTCCTGCATGACCCAGGACCCTCTATGCTAAAGAACAAAAGAGGGGGCATGGGGAGGAGGACAACGACCAAGATCTAGGAGCTGCAATAAGTTCGCTAAGAAAAATCACCCAAGGTCCAAGCCATCCACCCCCGACAGTGTCATGACAGGTCAGAAAGGTCAATCAAGGTCAAAAGGGCCTCCCTGAGTCAGTGAAAGAAAAGCGGAGGCCTTCTCTCCATACCGGGCAGCTCAGGGGCTCCCTCCCATGGCTGGAGAAAGGGCCTGGGGACACAGGAGCACCCCACCTTCCACCCTGTTTCCACCCCATAGCTGCAGCACACACGGCCCTACCTCGGGTGACAACACCCTCCAGCCTCACGATATGGCTGTGGTCGAACTGGCCCACGGTGAGGGCCTCAGCCAGGAAGCTGAGCCTCTGGGGGTCAGAGCAGCCATCCCTGAGCATGTGCACGGCCACGGGGAGTTCCTGGCGGCCAGGGAGCTGCAGGCAGCCGAGGGACAGCTCCCCGAACCGCCCTGTGAGAAGAGAGCACCTCAGACGGTCCCCTGGAGGTCACCCCCTGGCCAACCCAGGTTCGGTGAGCAGCGGGGAAAGCAGCTTCTGGATCACGGGCCATTTCTGGCCTGGGGCTCGGGGCTCCCGAGTTCAAATCACGGTAAACTGAGAATCAGCCACGTGACATGGGCTTCGCAGTCCCCCCCGCCAAGGCAGTTCTTGTGCCCATTTCACAGACAAGGAACAGGTTCCAAGCAGGAGAGCCATGTGCCCTTGGTCACACAGCCGGTCAGCGGCAGAGCCAGGACTAGAACTCAGGGGTGTCTGGTCCCCAAGTCTGTGAATGCTCCTCCCCGCTGCCCCCTCCGTTTAAAGGCCTGGGACTACACCCCCGCCAGGGGCAGTCTGCAGAGGCCAGTGGGGTAAGGGCTAGGGTGGGCAGGTCTCGGTGACCGTGGGGACGGGGAGAGGGTAGGAAGGCAAGATCACAGACCCCCTCCGCCATCCCCTTCCCTGGAACCTGGTGGGTAGAGGTCCCATCTGGGGTGGAGCTGGGGCCTCCTGAGCAGGCTGGGACTGGGGTGAAGGCAGGGCTTCCAGAAATGGGGCCAGAGGCGGGGTAGGGAAGAGGGGGCTCTTGGGATGGACAAGGCTTCCCGGGAGGCCCAGCTTGCCTGCTCCGAGGCTCCTCTCCAGGGTGACGGTTTTTGCATCCAACTCCTTGGCAAACAGATGAACAGCCTGCAGAGGGTCCCCACAGCTCTGGGGGTCTAGGAACGTGCGGCGTGTTGGGACCTTGACTGGAGTGCAGGGAGAGACAGAGCTGGCCGGGTTGGGGGTGGGGCATGGGGGGGTTGAGGAAAGGGGTTCTGTGGCCTGGGGGTGGGGGAGGGGGAGGGGGCGGGGTTATGAAGGACAGCAAGGAAGAGGGCTAAGCAGGGGCCAGGTGACGACTCACAGTGGAAATACAGTTCCTCCTCATCGTGGGCGTCCTGACCGCCTTTGCCATAGGGGCAGGGCCTGGGGAGGCACAGAGGCATTCTTGGATGGAGGCAGCCCCAGCTCCACCCATCTCACCACACCCAGGGTGGCGGCTCCTTAGCCCTTCAAAGCCAGGAAGATCTGAGCCCTGGGGAGGGACCTTCCTGTCCAGTTTTGAAAGATCCTCCCCACAGCTGACACAGAACCCTAACCCCAGACCCAACCCCTCATCCCCGCCCCCATTCCTAATTATTTTCACTTGGAGACGCAATGCACGTTCCTGCAACTCCAGAGGCACCCAAGTCCATACCCCTGACTTTGAACCCAAGCTGCCCTGAGGCAGGGCCTTGCTGGCCCAGAGGAGAGGCCCTGGCACTGCTGAGCCTGTGAGACCATGACTCAAGGTGCCTTTTAGAAAGATCCTGGTGGGCTGCACCCACAGGAGCTAGCGGTGGTGCCTTGGGATGCAGGGGGAGTACGGAGCTGGAGAAAAGCAAGAGGACTCAAGTGACATTTAGGTGACAGGACTGCTGGAAGGCAGAAAGGGGAAGGAGAAGGTAGGAATGACTTCTCATGTTCTGGATTGCCCAGCCGTGGACGGTGGTGCCATCTACCAGGATGGGGAGAGGAGAGGCTCATGCTGAGCCAGTGGAAATCAGAGCTCACGGGGTGAGCAGGGAGGGGTGCGGAGTAGGGAGTTAGAAATGAGGGGCGGATGGAGAAGAGGTCTGCTTTGGGGAGCTGTGAGCACCGTCCAGGCAGAGGACAGAGCTTGGGAAGTGGGACTGTGGACAAGTCTGAGCACCCCGACATTTAGAGACCGAGTAGAGAAGAAAGAGGCCACAGAGGAGATCACAAGTTAAAGGGAAACAGAAGGAAAATCAGGGGTGACCATGGCACAGGAAGGAAGGAAAGAAAAAGCGGTACAGGGGAGAGTGACGGCATGGAGGCTCAGAGGAGAGGGCGGTTAGGGAGATGCTTCTGTGTGGATGGGAAAGGCAGCTGAAGTAGTCCTGATGGTGGTTAGCAACACGGGCTCTGGAACCTCATGCAGGAACTGGCTTTCCAGTTCCTGCACTTGGTAGCAGCACGGCTGGGTGCACTCAGATTTCTTTTTAATAAAATCAGGATAAAGACAGCCCCACCCAATACAGCAGGGTTGCCCAGAGCTTACAAAGCACTCACTAAATGTCAGCTGTTATATGGGACAGAGGGGGCCGTTACAAATAGTAGGGCTCCTGAGATGGTGAGAAGGGGCGGGGTACGCAACACAGCAGGAAGGCCTGCAAGGAAGGCACCTACTCTAGAGCAGAGGGAGGGAGAGGATGGGTGCAGAGACAGGCAGGTGTGCAGACTTGGGGATGCATGAAGCATGAAGGAACAGGTGCAGCAGATATGGCCAAGGGGACAAGCCGTAAGGCCAGCGCACCTGCAGGGCGTAAGTGGAAGAGCCAGTTGGACACAGTATTTGGGGTGATGGCCAGCTCGATGGCAGGACACGGGAGAGCGAGGCGGAGGCGGAACGGAACAGAAGGTCCCTGGGACTGAGCAAGTCAAAGAACCAAGAAGCCAAGGGATGGAAGGTTATCCAAGGGTCACTGAAGTCACCCAGCATGGTAACTGGACTTCCCATAAATGAGGGGAACAACCAGGAAAGGTGGGTGGAGAGGAAGGGGGCAAGGCTGATTGGATGGAGGAGGGATAGAGAAACGGAGACGTTTCCACTGGACAACACCCTCTGGTGAGAAGTGGGATGAGCCAGGGTGGGGTGGGGAAGGAGAGCGGAGGGGAGGAGACCCCGCAGAGGGCAAGTACGGCAGGGACCCCGAGAGCGGTCAGCCGGTGTGGCTGGCTGGACAAGCCCGTCAGCACCTGATGGGCAGCTTCTCCTTGTTTCTGTGCCCCTGGATTTTGAGCAGGTTTTGAGAGTGAGCCCTGGCTTACTCTACCTGCCCTCGCACATCTGCTCCGAGGTGCTCCTCGGCAGCTAACCCTGTCCTGCACAGCTCCTCCCCAGAGGGGTGCTCCGCACACCCTTCTCTCCCAGTCCCTCCTCCTGCCTCCCTGAGTCCCTAAGCTCCCAGCCAGGACAAGAGGCTCTCAGCTCTTGTCCAATCCTGTCCTATTTTCCTAACAGGTTCAATGTGGGCATCTAGGCACCAGAAAGGAGCTCACGACTCCTGTCCTGCCTACCTTACCATCCTGGCCCAGGCACAGGGGCTCCCAGACCCCCAGGCCAAGGCTCTCCCCTCACTTTCAGCGCTCCATTCAAGGCCAAGAAAACAGTGCCGTGTGAATGCTCCCTGCCCCGCCAGCCCACAGGCAGTTCCAGGATGCCGGGATGAGCTGGGAATGCAGCTCCCGGAGCAGCCATCCCTCTCCTCTGCACCCTGCACCGCACCTCCCCACACCCGCCAGCCCATCGCATGCAGACTTTCCACCCCTCAAGTCTGCTGACCTCAGCCCCAGCCTCGTACCTCTGCGTGCAGCAGAGTGTGGCCTTGGGGAGAAGGCAGAAATACATGCTATGAGGTTTCTGCTGCGTGCAAAAGAACTGGAATCTTCTCTGAACCCAGCTCCACATCCTTCCCCCTCCTCCCACTCCCTTTCTCTGCCCACTCTCCTGCAAGCGTCCTCCTGCTGGGGGTGGGGGTGGGGGGTTCTAGTGTATGAGTTCCCCTCCCACACACAGTCTCTGCCTTTCTTCCCCTTGCCTGTGTTAAAGGGCCTCAGGATCCCTTGTGGGCCGGGGCTAGGGGCGTCTGAGCGCCTCAGGAGAATCCTAATCACGCTGGAGCAGCCGGGGCTTGATTCCATCCTCAGTGATGCCTTCTGACATTTAATGAGTTAAGGAGCTAAATCCCCTACATCCCCCAGCGGCTGAGCCAGATGCGGTGCCGGCTGCTGCCGCAAGGAGCGGGAAGTGGGGGGAGGGGCTGCGAGCTCGCCAGCCCAGCCTCGGTCTACACAGTAAGATGTCTGCATGCGCAGATCTGCACACGCGCAAACGCAGGTACAGACAGAGTGACTGTGATGCACATGAGGGTGCCCAGGGACCCGACCCCCTGGGAGTCAGCCCAGCTGGGACCAGCCACCTACCTCCTCCACATGGCTAGCACGCTCATCACAGAGCCCAGGACGAGGAGGGCTGAGACGGTCACCACGGTGACGACCATGGCAGGGTTGTGGTCGCTGGACCCCGAGGCAGCTGGGGGTAAAGCACATAGTTGAGGCAGGCAGAGGGCCTGCCCCAGGCCTCAGGGCGGACCCCTGCCGTGTCTCCTCAGCTGAGGGCCCGCAGTGGCACCCCGAGCTTCCTGCTCTCCCTGCAGTCCAGCTCTGCGAGAGAGAGGACCTGCCGGGGTCCAGACAGGCATGCCTGGGCCTCCCTTTGTGCCTTTCTGTTGAGCACTGACTTAATGGAGCTCTGCAGGGGGAACAGCCTCTCCCTGCAGCTCCCGAGCCCCATCCAGACCGGCTGGCATCACAGTAAGGGAACACCGAATGCACGCTTACTCCATTCAAGATACTGTGCCACGTGCCTTAACTAAATGCTGCTGCTCACGGTCACAACCAGCCAGTAAGGTAGTGGTGTCTCCATTTTATAGCCGAGGAGACCGACACTGAGAAAAGTTGTGCAATCTGCCCAGGGTCCCACAACTAATACATGGAGAACCTAAGATTCGAACCTGATTCCAAAAGCCTCTACTGTGAACTCTTTCCTCAAGAGAGGGGCCAGGAGGACCCCAGACTCCCAATCCCATCTATCCATCCATCCATCCATCTGTCCATCCCTCCACTCAACCTGGAAGACAGGCTGCCACCAACCCTCAGAAGACAGCGATGAATAAGCCAGAATCCCCGCCCCGGGAAGTGTACAGACCAGTGGGGAAGACAGAAACAGAATTCCAACTGAATGAAAACAGAAGCAGAGAGCTGAGCAGAGACAGGCTCCTTTCCTCCTAAAGCCAGTGAGGAAGGCCTCAAAGAAGAACTGTGGCATCTGCACCAGGCCTCGGAGCTCGGCACGGTTTTGGTGCTGCTCGGAGCACAAGCTGGGTCTGGAAAATGGCAAGCCATCCCGTGGGGCTGGGGAAACAGATCGCATGGGGGCTGAGAGGGGCCAGATGTGAAGCTGGATGGAAGTAGGAGGAAAAAGGGAATGGGGGGGTGGGGTGGACAGCTCCTGAAAGACCTGGGATGCCAAGGAGCAGGGACTTCATCCTGAGGGTGACAGGGAACGATGGACAGAGATCCTATCTGAGGGGAAAGAGATGAAGGCATCTGTCGGGAGCAGGGATGGACAGGAAATGCCTGCGAGAGGAGGCCTTTTGGGAAAACTACTTAGAATGGGGGAGATGCCGCACAGCCCCAGAGACTCAGCTGAGATTAGGCGAGGTGTGGGACACAGGACTCAGGCCGGCTCCTGGCTCCAGGCTCTAGGATGAGCAGGGCAGGTGCGGCGCAGTGTCCAGGGAGTGGGGACCAACACGGTTGGAGAGCATTTCCCTGGGGAGGATCCACAGTGGCCGGGGTAACATGGGGCCAGGAGGGGGCTCACAGCCTGGGAGATGAGGTCGGTCCCTAGGCCTGTAAGGAGGATGTCACAGTCAAGTGACAAGAGACAGAGGAGGAAAGGAGAGTTAGAGGCCAACAAGGCCAAGGTCAGTGAGGGGATTTTAGAGCCCATGGTTCCAGAGGTGGGGACAGGACCCAGGGTCTGGCCAGGACAGAGGCGGGTGGAGTTGCTGAGAAGTGTCTGAAATGAGATGTCCACATGGACCACGGAAACAGAGACAGGGCGGTGGTGCCAGGTGCCTCCGAGATGTGCCCTCTGGACTCCCCACCAACTGGTATTCAGTCCCCTTGAGTGTGGGCTTGACAGAGTGACTCATTTCTAATGAAGAGAAGGCCTCCAAAGGGGAGGGATGTCACAAACGGGGGACTGCGGCTTGTCCTGGGCACCCTCTCTCTCTCACGCACAGTCTCCGAAAGAATCGCATTGCTGTGCGATGAGGAGCTCTAGGGAGAGGCAGGGGACCACATGCCTCCGGCAAAGAGCCGGCAAGAACCTGAGCCTTGAGGGACCACAGCCGGGAGGGACTCTGAGCCCGTGGCACCTAATTAAGCGGCACCCAGGTGCCTGACCCACAGAACCCATGAGAGAACAAGTGTTGGCTGTTCACAGCTACTCGCTTTGGGGTAATCTGTTACAAGCAATGGGTAGCTGATACGGGGTCCTTCGTCGTGCTCCTGAGTCAGAGTCACAGCTCAGCGGAAGGAGTGCTCCGCAGACTGGGAGACCCATTCCCCCAGAGCCTGGGCAACAGCCAAGGAGGCCGGGGAACCAAGCAAGGTCTACTCACTGAGAAGCACCAAATGAACAGAAATCATCGGCCCATTTCAGCTGACAGCCCCCGGCTCCCACCTCCCACTGCACTCACTCCAGCCAAACCCGTGAGCCTTTGTTCAGATGGATTCGTCTACCCCACGTGCCTTCCCTGCCCATCTCCACACATTCAAATGCTCCCCAGCCTTCAACACAGAGCTCTAATCTCCTCCTGCCAGCACCTGGCCGGGGCCTGGCACAGACAGGCATTCGAGCAAGAAGTGCTGTCTCTCTTCCCAGAACCCAAACTCCCTCCACATTTTATCTCCACCTCCCTTTGGGCTCCGAGCTCTTCCTATCTTGGATTAGACTCGTATAGCAGGTTGGAAAGAATTATTATCTTGACAGCTGGTGTCAGAACGCCTCTTAGGGGGAACTGCCTTTGTCCAGGAAAATACTTTTCGTGAACTGCTCAGGGTAGATAGAGGTGAGACCCCGAGGGCAGGGTTAGGAGCAGGCAAAACCGCCCAAGCCACAGCTAAGCTGTTCTCTCTCATCATGAAAGGGACTTTGGGGGTGGTGGGGGGAGAGGAGCCAGGGGAGGGAGGGGAAGGGAGGAAGCGGATAGAAGGATACCATGGAGGGGGGCGGGGTGGGGGGACACACCAGAGTTGTTTTAGAATCAGGGTATCTGATGTTCAGCTTTTGTTTTTTTGTTTTGTTGTTTTGTCTTGGTAACAGCTTTCTTGGAGAAATGGTTCACATACCATACAATTCCCCCCACACACACACTGAACGTGCACAGCTCTCCCTCTGTTTTGTTTTGTTTATTGCTGTGGTGCAACTCCTTTGTGTCCCCAAGCTTCAGTGAAGTGTGCCTCTCATTCTAAGACCGAGTGGGGAAAGGGACGGCATCCCATCCCAGGTTTGAGTCTCCATCAGGACAGAGAGAAGGAAGCAGAACGGGAAAGAATTTACCCGTTGGAGCAAGGAGTGTCCATGAGACAACAGCCTCTCCCAAGGAAAATGGCAAGAATCTTGGAGAGGGCACAGGATGTTTCTACAAGACACGGGAGGTCCTGGGAGGCTGGGAGACCCCAGCTGAGATGTGGCTTATGGTTCTTCATGAGCCCCTCTCTGTGAGCTCCCCCAGGACAGGACCCCCCCCCCCATTTAATTCATGTCACTGAATAGGCCCTTGGTGGTGGATTCCAAATTCATGAATTATTTAGGTCGTAATTAAACTGTTCTACAGGTTCCCTTAATTGCACGGATAACCACCCCCTCCCCAGTTGGTCTCCCTACCCAACCCTTCCCTGCATACACATCACTTACCCTCCCCTGGGGTCTGCACTTCAATGGAGGGATTGAAGCTCTGGGTCTCCCAGGAGGGTCCTGGGGAAGCCGCCCGGATCTGAAAGACGTAGCGGGTAGCCGGCTTCAGGTTGGTGACAGTGACCGCAGGTGCCCCTGTCTTCACCGTGGAGTAAGTCTGCTCACTCTGACCCTGAGGAAGGACCAAGAAGTGAGGTCCAGATCTAGGACCAGACACGAGTTCCTTGAAGAATGCGAGGCAAGGAGTGGGGGGGTGAAGTGCCCCGAGGCAAGCATGGACCGGGTGGGAAAGCCTGACTCGGACCATGTGGGGAGGATCCCGCAGGCTTCTTCCACAGGCTCTCCAACCCCTCTCTGCACCCAAGTTCCCTCCTACATTCAGTGGTACTTCTGGCTAAGAACAGTAAGAGAAACTTTAGAGAAGATGCTAGATCCCCCTTCATGGGGACGGACATCAGGGCCTGACGGTCCCAAGGGTGAGCTGGGGTTGATGCCTCAGAGAAATGACACCTGACACCTGCCTGGCCCCTCTCAGCTCACAAAGTTTTTCCTTCTCTCTGTCATCTGGTTTTCACAATGTCCTGCAAGGCACAGATTCACAGACGAGGAATCAGGCACAGAGCGGTGGAGAAACTCACCCAAGGCTGGACAGCGGGGACAGTGGCAGCTGTCATGGAGTGAGGGCTGGCTCACTGCCAGCTGCTGTGCTAGACTATTTCAGAGGCCTCGCTACCTACAGTGCTCGCAGTAGCATTTCATTCTTTTATAGGTGACGGTCACATCAAGGAAGGATCAGAACGACACCGTCTTGATTCCTTCGGCCCCGTGCTTTATCTCTATGTCATACTGCCCCCCAGCACGTGTGATAATGGCATGTACTGGAGATGTGGCCATTGTTTCATCTCTGCCCACCCTCCCACCTTATTAGAGCCCCAGTCACGCCCACAGCCCATTATCATGTGGCCCTGTTCTTTGGTCACAGTATTCAGGAATGGGGCAGACTCTGAACTGAAATGAGCCACTCAGAATCTCTCTTCCAGGTATCCGGATGACCCAGGGAAAGGCAGTGAGACTGGGAGGGCAGGGCAGGGCAGCCATCAGATGCCCTGAGCAAGCCCCTGAGCAGGGGATGAGGGACTGGTGTGCACAGATATGGGCAGATGAGGAGCACCGTGCCTCCAGGACTTCGATCTGTGATGCCTCTGAAGGCTTTCAAACCGAGCCCCTTTTGCACAGGCTCCTCTTTTCAAGGGTTTCCGTTCCCTGCAAATTCACATCCCCTTGGGATCTGGAGCACCCACCCAGCTCAGCTTCGGGACTCTGTCTCTTATGATCTGACCCCTCTCCCCCCTCCCCGGGTGTCAGTTCAGTGAGCCCTCTGTGAGCAGTGACTGCCTGCTCAGCTCCTTCCCCGTGTCCTTTGCTATCTCCTAACCTGAGGGCTCCTCAGAGCTCTGTCTCCGCTGCTCTTCTCACTCTCATGGTCCTTCTTGGCCTTCCCTTCCAGCCCCTGGCTTCAATCAGCTCCCAGCCCTATGCTGAAAGGTCCCACCTCTCTTTTTCCAGGACAGGCCTCTCCCTTGAGTGTCCAGACCTCCAAACCCACCTGGATGTACCAGGGACTCCCTGGACGTTGCATGGGCCAACGCAAGCTCACCCTCTTAGCCCAGACCTGGTCCTCCTCCTCCGTGGGTGGCTCCCCATCCCCTAGATCACCTAGCAGTGACTCAGGAGCCCCTCCTCTTCGGTGTTCACTCCCCACCCCCCACCCCCCGACTCACAGCTCTCAGTAGACTTCCAGTATCCAAAAACTATTATCTGATTCAGCCAAGAAGTCCCTCGAGTTACTAAGGGGTGAGTGAAGTTCTGACATGACATGCTGAAGATGAAAGCAAGGTTTCACTTGAATGAATAAAATTTGCACCAAGGTGAGAAACATTTTAACAGTAGATTATAGATCATATTTAAAGACAATGCATTTATGGGGAAAAGAGATAGTGGACTGGGACATATCTCCATTTGTCAAGTCGAGGTTGAACTGCAACCATAGATGGACAACAGATACAAGCAGTCAGCAAAAATTGGCAAAAACCTCCTATACTGATCATTCAGCTAGATGCAATTTACAATAAGGACACTGTATACCTTTTCTTCTTATTTGTAAACCATGCGTTACACATCCTGTGTATCAGTAAAACTGTAACAATAATTCATCCATGCAGGCATTGCTCCGGAGAGCAGGAAGTTAAATATCAGGAGCACCTAAGTTCCAGTGGACCACCTGCCCTAGGTCAGACATTTTGTAATTTGTTTCAAATTTTGTAAATTTTGAAACAGTATGGTATTTCTGCATTCTTTTTCTTAAAAAGGGTTGCAAATTGTATGTCTATGGTCTGGCCACAGCAAGAGCTGGATCAGCCCCCAGGGAACACTCTGAATCAATTGTAAACACCAGGCAAAAGCGGCGACGATGGAGCTGATGGCTATGAGGAAACAGAGAGCGGGGACAGCGGAGGAGCCGTGGGGTCCAGGCACGGAGTGGAGGAGACAGGAAGGAACTCAGGCCTTTGAAGGCCGGTGGATATGTTCACGAAGAAAGTAAGGAGGGCTTCTACCGCGAGAAGGTAGAAAAGGAAGCAGCTGCATGGAGACAGACCACAGCCCCAGAACCCAGCCCCAGGTGCCGCCCATACCGCGCCTCACCTTCTCGTAGTACCGGATCTCGTACTCCGTGCCGTTGGCCCCCGGACCTCCGACGGGGATGGGCTCCCGCCACGACAAAGACACACTCTGGGGCTCCACGCGGTCCCTGCGGATCTCATCCTCCTCCCAGGGCGCTGAAAGTAAGTAACGCGGGGCTCTCCACCGGATCCCACGGTGGGACAGGGCCAGCGTAGGGGCGGAAGGGCGGGGCATGCAGGGAGTGGGGCGGGGCCCGGGTGGGGCGGGGCCAGAGGCTCCTGAGGGGCGGGGCCTGAGCTGTGGCCTCTTGTGACCGGAGGGAAGCGAGACCACTCTCACCCCGCAGCTTCTCCCGTCTCTGCGGCGGGGAAGGGCCAAGCCACCTGCTTCTTGCCCACCCCCTGCCCTCCAGCTGCCCTAGTGGTGGCTGGTTCTAATCCCCCAGGTTCTTTCTACACTTTCTGTGGTTTGGAGATGTTAAAGAGCATAAGAGGCAGGACAGCAACCTACTTTGCTATTCTAACGGTCTGGTTAAGAGGCAATACACTGGACGCACTAGGGACCGCAGGAAACTACCTTATCATAATAAAGACCATGTATGAAAAGCCACAGCGGGCATGCTCAAAGGTGGAAAACTGATAGACTTCCCTTGAAGAACAAGACCAAGGCAAGGATGTCCACGCTTGCCACTTCTATTTAACATAGTACCGAAGTCCTAGCCAGAGAGCTTAGGCAAGAGAAAGAAATAAAAGGCACTGAGACTGGAAAGAAAGAAGTAAAATTATTTCACTCCACAGGTGACATATACATAGAAAATCCTAAAAATTCCACAAAAACACCGTTAGAACTGATAAACAAAGACAGCAAAGATGCAATAAAGTCAACATGCAAGTGTGTAATCCTGGCGATTCACAGACCTGTAACCCTGGGGCTAATAATACATTATATGTTAATAAAAAAAAAAAGAAAGAAAGTCAACACGCAAAAATCAGCCGTGTTTCCACACACTAACAATGGACAATCAGAACAGGAAATGATGAAAACAATCTCATTTACAATTGTAGCAAAAAGAATACAATACTTAGAAATAAAATTAATGATGGGGTGCCTGGGTGGCTCAGTGGGTTAAAGCCTCTGCCTTCAGCTCAGGTCATGATCCCAGGGTCCTGGGATCGAGCCCCAATTCGGGCTCTCTGCTCAGTGGGGAGCCTGCTTCCTCCTCTCTCTCTCTGCCTACCTCTCTGCCTACTGTGATCTCTGTCTGTCAAATAATTAAATAAATAAATCCTAAAAAAAAGAAAGTTAAAGAAAAATGAGAAAACATTGCTGAAAGAGATTAAGGAAGACACAAATAAATGGAAAGACATCGTGTTTATAGAGTGGAACACTTAATATGGTTACAATGTCCATGCTACCCAAAGTGACCTACAAGTTCAACTCAATTCCCATCAAAATCCCAAAGATGTTCTTTGCAGAAATAGAAAAAGAAGTCCTAAAATTCATATGGAAAATCAAAGAACAAGGAATAGCAAGATAATCTTGAAAAAGAAAAAGAAAAACAAGGCTAGAAGCCTCACACTTTTTGACTTCAAAAACATAACAAAGCCACAATAATCAAAACAGTTTGATACTGGTATGAAAACAGAAATACAGACCAACTGAACAGAATAGAGAGCCCAGAAATAAACCCTCACATATTCCAAATGATTTTGGATAAGAGTGCCAAGCCAACACAATGGGGAAAGGACAGTCTTTTCAACAAACAGTGCTGGGAAAACTGATTATCCACATGCAAAATAATGAAGTTGGGCCCTTACCTTATACCACATACAAAATCTAACATGAAATAAATTATAGACCTAAATTTAAGACCTGAAACTATAAAACTCCTGGAAGAAAACATAGAGGAGGGGTGCCTAGGTGGCTCAGTCTGACTCTTACTTGTTTTTTAAGATTTATTTATTTATTTTGGGGGGGCATGGGGGAAGGGCAGAGGATGAGGGAGGGAGAGAGGAGAGACTCCTAAGCAGACTCCCTGCTGAGCACAGAGCCCGATGAAGGGCTCTATGTCACAACCCTGAGATCATGACCTGAGGTGAAATCAACTGTGTCCAGGTGCCCTTGTGTCCAACTCTTTGATTTCAGCTCAGGTCTTGATCTCAGGGTTGTGAGTTTGAGTTTGTGAGTTTGAGGCCTGCATCCATGTCTGGCATGGAGCCTACTTAAAATAATAAAAATATATTTAAGGGACACTTGGGTGGCTCAGTTGGTTAAGCATTTGACCCTTGATTTCAGCTCAGGTCAAGATCTCAGGGTCATGAGATCGAACCCCACAACAGGCTCTACAGTCAGCCGGGAGTCTGCTTGGGATTCTCTCTCTCCCTCCCTCACCCTTTCTCCCTCCCCTCTCAAGTAAATTTAAGAAATATATTTTATTTTATTTTTTTAAGATTTTATTTATTTATTTGACAGACAGAGATCACAAGTAGGCAGAGAGGCAGGCAGAGCGAGAGAGGTGGGAAGCAGGCTCCCCGATGAGCAGAGAGCCCGACGCAGGGCTCAATCCCAGGATCTTGGGATCATGACCTGAGCCAAAGGCAGAGGCTCTAACCCACTGAGCCACTTGGGCACCCCTAAAAATATTTTTTAAAAAGAAAATACATAGAAAACCTTCCTGCCATTGGACTTGGAAATGATTTCTTGGATATGACACTAAAAGCACAGGAAACAAAAGCAAAAATAAACAAATGGGACCACACCAAACTTAAAAACATCTCCACAGTAAAGGAAACCATCAACAAAATGAAAGGCAACCTATGAAATGGGAGAAAATATTTGCTAATCACACATCTGATATGGGGTTAACATCTAGAATATATAAAGAATCCTACAACTCAACAAAAGCCCCCACAAATAACCCAATTTAAAATTAGGTAGAGAAAAAAAATAGGTAGAGAGACATGGGCACCTGGGGTGGCTCAGTTGGTTAAGTGTCTGCGTTCGGCTTATGTCATGATCTCAGGGTCCTGGGATGGAACCCTATATCTGGCCCCCTGCTCAGTGGGGAGTCTGCTTCTCCCTCTCCCTCTGCCCCACTGCTAGTATGTATCCCAAGAAAATGAAATCACTATCTTGAAGAGATATCTGCACTCTCGTGTCCACTGCAGTATAATTCACAATAGCTGAGATATGGAAATTACTTCAGTAACTGTTGATGGATGAATGAATACGGAAAAGAAAATGATATATATAAAGGAATGCTATTCAGCCATAAAAAAGAAAGAAATCCTGTTATCATCGAGAACATGGATGAACCTTGAGGGCATTATGTTAAGTGAAATAAGAAAGACAAAGATGAATGTTGTATGTTTTCACTTATATGTGGAATCTGAAAAAGCCAAACTCATAGAAGCAGAGAGTAGATTGGTGGTTGCCAAGGGCTAGGGGCTGGGGGAAATGGGAGAAGTTGGTCAAAGGATACAAACTACTAGTTAGAAGTTGAAAAAGTTCTAGGGATCTAATATACAGCAGGGTGACTCTAGCCAACAATACTGTTTTGTATCCTTCAGAATTGGTAAGAGATATCTTAAGTGATCTTATCACACACACACAAGGTAACTCTGTGGGGTGACAGATGTGTTAACTAATGGTATCATGGTAATCATTCTACAATATATACATATACCAAACTATCAAAATGGAACCTTAAACTTACACAAGTTGCATATCAATTATATCTCAATAAAGTTGGAGGGGAAAAAAAAGAAAATGTGATATAGACATACAATGGAATATCATTCACCAAAAAAAAAAAAAAAAGGAAATCCTATCACAGGCTATGACATGAATGAACTTGACGCCAAGTGAAATAAGTCAGTCACAAAAAGACAAATACTACATGATTCCAGTTATATGAGGCATCTAAAGTCTTCAAGCTTAGAAACAGAAAGTGTTTCTTCTTCTCCCATTTCCCCCAGCCTCTAGCCCTTGGCAACCAAAAATCTACTCTCTGTTTCTATGAGTTTGGCTTTTTCAGATTCCACATATAAGTGAAAACATACAACATTCATCTTTGTCTTTCTTATTTCACTTAACATAATGCCCTCAAGGTTCATCCATGTTCTCGATGATGACAGGATTTCTTTCTTTTTTATGGCTGAATAGCATTCCTTTATATATACCATTTTCTTTTCTTTATTCATTCATCCATCAACAGATACTGAAGTAATTTCCATATCCTGGAGGGGAAGAGGGCAAGGATCAGTTTTCGTTCAGTGGGTACAGGGTAGGAGTTTTGCAAGATGAAAGCGTTCAGAGGTCTGATGCACAAGGATGTGCCTATAGTTAACACTACTGCATACTATGCACTTAAAAATGGTTAAGATGGTAAATTTTATATGCTTTTCCCCCCTACAATAAAAAAGTACTGATGCCCAGGTCACACAACCCAAAACAATGAAATCATCTTTATAGAGGGACTCAGGCATTGGTATCTTTTTCTTTTTTTAATCTTCTCGGTGATTCCAATGTGCAGACAATTTTGAGAACCACGAGTCTAGATCATGTTGAATAGACAGTACTGAATTTAAAGAAAAAAGTTGTAATAATGTCTGATCTGAGGCAGGGACCACCAAGTTACTGGGAGGGAATATCATGGCCTCACTTTAGGTGAGTTGAGCAGAGGGGTTTCCAAGAGAAGATACTGGACAGGCAGTTGGATAGGTGGTTTCGGGGCTCACAAAAGGCATCTGGGAATGAGACAGAGATCCAAGAGCCATCAAAGAAGAGAAAGAAAAGCATTTAGGAAACAAGCATGTAATTTAAGAGGCACGTAAAGGAAGAGGGAGGAGCTCAAAAATGAGGATCCAGAAAGGTAGCAGGAAAATCAGGAGCAAATAAGATCCCAGAAGCCCAGGGAAAAGAGCACTTAAGAAGGTTCCCTTCCGATTCTTCCGGTCATGAGCTATTGGTCCATGAGCAAGAGCCTCCGTTTTCTCACGTGTAGAATGGGAAGAATGAGGACCTCATTAGGCTGGCTATGAGAACTTTATGAAGTCATGAAGACCTTAGCACAGTACCTGACACAGAGGCCGCCTGGGTGGCTCAGTTGTTTGGACGACTGTCTTCAGCTCAGATCATGATCCTGGAGTCCGGGGATCGAGTCCCGCACGGGGCTGGCTCCCAGCTCCGCAGGGAGTCTGCTTCTCCCTCTGACCTCCTCCCCTCTCATGCTCTCACTCTCTCTCTCAGATAAATAAATAAAATCTTCAAAAAAAAAAAAACACACAAAACCAAGAACAACAATACCCAACACAGAACATGCATGCTGTGCAAGCTAACCGACAAGAGGAACCTGTGGGTGGCGGGCGGCAGTGTCGTGTGCTGAGAAGAGACAGGGTAAGACCGCCATTCAAAATGCCCTCTGGCTTTAACGATGTGGAGGGTCCTGGTGACTGCAGGGGACGGAGGGAAGCAGATACCAGGGGGAAAGGGCCAAGGAAGGAGAGACAGGATGTATGTAGCTCACTCTTTAAAAAGTGCATGAACATGGCTTCTAGTTCTAAATGGCAACCATCTAGCAGTCCCCCCCTCCCGTCTCTCCCAAATTCTAACTCAAACATAAAGGTACAGAAAGAGTCGAAAACCCAGAACATCGCCATAACCTAATCTTGACGGCTGATTGCCAGAATGGGGGAGGCGGGTGGAGGGGCATAGCTCCACCTGGGAGAAAACCAGTGGAACTAGATTGAAAGTGCAATTGTGGTGGACCCCCAGGTTATGCTGCCCACAGAGTGACCCTGCCTCCCAACCCAAAAATAACTTGAAAGATCTTTTATCCCTCCTCCCACTGTCTGACCCTTAAAAAAAGGCAAGGTCTTTGTCAACCGGACAATGCACAGCCATCACTCTCCCGCATGGTTGCTCCAGAGGAAAAGTGTTCTTCCCTATCCCCAGGAGTGCCTCGCAGCCTAAATCTACTTGGAGATGGTAGCTCGCAGAGAAGACATGGGTTCAAGTGGGGAGGAGTGAGGAAGCATCTGAGGAGGAGACACAGCCCCCTGCAGATACAGACAGACAGCACAGATAGGAAGAGGCTAGGAATGTCAGTTTTTGGAACTACATTTGTTGAAAGCATCAGAGGGCCAGGATACAGAGGTAGGAGAAGGTTCCATTTCAACCCCACGAGATATGTTAGATGAAAGCTTGATAAATCCTGAGAATGGAGCTGAAAACTGAGCCAGGCACCTGCTCTCCCGCTGCAGATCAGTGAGGAAATTCGGCCAGCGTCCAAGCGGAACCAAGAGCACGGCAGATGCTGCTGGAAAACCATTCAACAGCCATGTCCCCCTTCCTTGCCTGCGGAGCCCAACCTTTGATTCAGGGTGTACTGTCTCCCCCCATGGGACTCGGGTGAATTCTGATTGTTCTAAGATATCTGTGCACACTCATTTTCTAGGCCAGTGACTGGGGTTGGGCTTGTAATCCAGTTCTGGCCAACATGAGAGAAATCAGCTAAGGGGAGGATGGATTCTGGGAAAGGTTTCTTGCTCTTAAATGACATCTACAAGGAAGAAACAGTTCTTCTTCTGCTCTAGATGGTAAGGATGCGATGTCTGGAGCTGCTGCATCCAACTTGCCACCATGAGGGAGTTAGCCCAATGTGATAAGGAAGGCATATAGGAAGACAGAAAGTACCTGGGTCCTTGAGGACCCTGGAGAACTGCTGAAGTAGTTCATGCTCTACCTCCACCCACAAGTAAGCTGAGAAAGCATTTTTAGGGGGCACCCAGGTGGCTCAGTCACTTAAGTGTCTAACTCTTGATTTTGGCTCAGGATCATGAGCTTGAGCCCTGTGTGGGGCCCTGCGCTTAGCACAGAATCTGCCTGGGATTCTCTCTCTCTCTCTCCCTCTGCCCCTCCCCCTGTTCTCTCTCTCTCACTCTCTCTCTCATTCGATAAATAAATAAAATCTTTTAAGAAATCATTTTTAGGTGAACACCAGCTGGATTGAGATTTATTGTTACTTACACCTGAAAGCCTTACAAACCAACCCAGAGGACAAGTCGCACATTGGGCTTTTTTGGCAGATGCTAGTTATCTCCTTGTTCAAGAACAAGGAAACAGAAAACACCAAGAAACCGGGCTTGTGAAGAAAACCTTTCAGGATAAATGAACAGTAAAATTATTCTGAAGCTCCAGGAGGAGCAGCTTCTTCCGAGGGATTTAGTGTGACAGAGAAACAAGTGAGTGATTGTCTGGCGTCTGCAAGGAGAGGAGAGAAAACACAGCCTCCTGAAGATGGGAGCAGAAGGCCAAGAAGGGACAACAGGCAGAGAAGAAAAAAGATGGGGGGGGTAACAAGCAGAGAGGGTGAGCGAGGCCTGTGGGGAAACCACAGGTGCATTAGCAAAGCCAAAATATTTAAAAGAAAAGGTGCTGCAAACATAAGGAATTTTGACCTAATCACATGCAGGATGGGAACATCAGGTAGACAAGAAGAAGGCAGCAGAAATGAAGAGTAAGTTTACTTGATTCATGGAGACCCCGAGAGCAAGCATGCAGCATGGAAATGATAGACATTGCTTTCAAGGAGCCATGAAGCAATTAAAATGTTGGCCCTACCTTTCACAACCAAGAAAACCTCAGTGGTGACTTTAAAAAGGAAAACGTGTACAAACCTCTTTCTCTAAGCAGTAAAATCAGTAACAAAAACAAAAAGCAAATCATCCAGAAATTGAAACACATTCTCTAAAATAAATTCAGGCAAAACAGCACTACAAGAACAAAACCATGGGTCTAAATTTTTATGACCGTGAACCAGGTAGTGGTTTCTTAGATAGGAAACCAAAGGCACAGGTAACCCAAGATTTCACCAAAACATAAAATTCGGAGCTTCAAAAGACACGATTCAAGGTGAGAGACACATGTCAGGTCATGAACCCAGGGTCCCAGGATAGAGTCCCGTGTTGGGCTCCCAGCTCAGCAGCAATCTTTTTTTAAAGATTTTATTTATTTATTTGAGAAAGAGAGACTGACATAGGGAGAGAGAGCACAGCTGGGAAGAGAGGGAAGAGGAGGCTCCCTGCTGAGCAGGGAGCCTGTAGGACTCAGTCCCAGGACCCTGGGGTCATGACCTGAGCCGAAGGCAGACGCTTCACTGACTGAGCCACCCAGGCGCCCCTAAATAAAATCTTTTTCAAAAAATACCATGTTGCATTTTTGGAAGTTGCTAAGAGAGCAGACCCTAAAAGTTCTCATCACAAGAAAAAAAATGTCTAACTATGTGTGGTGATGGACATTAACCAGACTTCCTATGGTGATCATTGCACAACATATACAAATAAAAAATCATGATGTCGCACCCAAAATGAATATTATTTGTCAATTATATCTCAATTTTTTACGAAAGTGACTGGTAATCCACAGAGTAGGAGAAAAATTTTGTTAAGTCCTATATCTGGTCAGGGTTATTATGTGTTGAATTGTATCCCCCAAAAAGAATGTTGAAGTCCCAGCCCCTCTAGAATGTGACTTCCTCTGGAACTAGGGTCTTCCCAATGGTAATCAAGTTCCCATGAGGTCACTCAGGTGGGCCCTCATCCACTAGGAATGATGTCCTTTGGAAAAGGGGAAATTTGGACACAGAGGCAGACCCTCACAGAGGGGAGACAAGATGAAGACACTCAGGGAGAAGAGGTCACATGACTGGAACGTGCATCTACGTGCCAACGAGGAACAGGGGCTGCCAGCAAACCCAGGAGCCTGGAAGCAAGTAAGGATCCTCCCCCAGAGCGGCCAGAGCGCCCAAGGCTGACAGCTGCCTTGACTGCAGACTTCCCGCTTCTGAGAGTGTGAGACAGCACACTGCTTTGGTTTTAAGCCATCTAATGTTTGGTACTTGGTTATAGCAGTCTTAGAAAACTAGAAAGGTCTTAGAAAACGTAGACAAATGCAAAGACCTAATATCCAGAATACATAGATTTTTTAAAAAGAGAGAGAGCTCATAACTCAAGGACAAAAAGAAAACCCAGCACATGAAAAGACGTTTAAGGTCGCTAGTCAGGAGATGCAAACCCAAACCACAAGGAGATACCGCTTCACACCCACGAGGATGGCTGCCACCAACAAAGACAGAAACCGGGTTTCGAGGGCCAGGTGGAGAGACTGGAACCCTTGTGCCCCTCTCCCGCAGGAACATGGGGTGGGGCTGCTGCTTTGGAAGACTGTGCCCCTTCCACAGAAAGTCCATCGGTTCCTCGAAAAGATGAAAAGCCACTGTATGTTTTAGTCGGCTCAGGCTGCCATAACCAGACACAACAGACTCCATGGCACAAACAACAAAAATGAATTTTTTTCACAGTTCTAGAGGCTAGAACTCCCAGCTCGAGAGGTTTACAGATTCGTACCCTTAGTATTCAGGTAAGGATTCTCTTCCTGACTTACAGAGAGCTGTTTCTGGCTGTGTCCTGTCTTGGCCTTCCTTTTGCGTAGGCCAAAGGGAGAGCATGGGAGTTCTGGTTTCTCTTCCCTTTCTGGAAGGATGCCAGTCCTCTGGGCTTAGGGCCCCACCCTTATGCTCTCATTAACCTTACTTCCTTAAAGGTCCTGTCTCCAAAGACAATCACACTGGGGTTAGGGCTTCAGCCTACGAATTTAGGGGAGACACAATTCAGTCTATGACTTCATAGGACCTAGCAATTCCACACCTACATTTACACTCAAGAAAACTGAAAAAATGTTTTTGCAAAACCGTATACATGACTATTCATAGCAGCATTATTCAAAATATCCAAAAAGTAGAAAAACTGCCCATAAACTGATAAACAGAGAAACAAAATTGTGGTATGCAATGGAATATTACTCACCCATATAAGGGAATGAGGTGGTGATACACATTACAACATGGACAAACCTTGAAAACATCATGCTAAAGAACAAAAAATGGCAGACACAAAAGTCCACATAGTGTATAAGTCTATGTATATGAGATGCCCAGACCAGACAATTCTATAGAGACAGAGAATAGATTAACAGTTACTAGGTGCTAGAGGGGGTGGGAGGAATGGGGAGTAACTATTAATAGGTTTCTCTTGGGGGTGATGAGAATGTTCTGGAATTAAATAGTGTGGGTTGCATAACTATATGAATATATGAAAAGGCACTGAATTGGACACTTTATTTTTTTTGAATTGTACATTTTAAAATGTAGGTGAAATTTAAGGGTACGTGAATATATCCCCCCCAAATGATCATACTAAGGATGTGTTATAAAAACATATGGATGTGACCAAAGTTATACTCAGAGGAAAATTCATAGGCGTAAAATATGAAAACAAAACTAAGCACTGAACTCACCTAGAAAAAGACTTCGGGGAAACAAGAAGATGGTATCAATAAGTGACAAAAATACAGAACACTGAAATTGATAAATTCAAGACCTGATTCTTTATCATAACCTGTAAAATAAACTTCTAGCAAGGGTAATTAATGAAAAGGAAATCTCAAACATATAACATGAAGAAAGAAGAAAAGTTAGCTACAGATACTGAGGAAAGGTTTTTTTTTTCTTTTTAAAAAATATTTTTTTAATTTATTTGACAGAGAGAGACACAGTGAGAGAGGGAACACAAGCAGAGGGAGTGAGAGAGGGAGAAGCAGGCTACCCGCCTGAGCAGGGAGCCTGGTGTGGGGTTTGATCCCAGGACCCTGGGACCATGACCTAGCTGAAGGCAGACACTTAACGACTGAGCCAACCAGGTGCCCCTGAGAAAAGTTTTATAATGTACATTTCTAAGTTACTGAATAAGAAAAAGTTCATCAAAATATTTGCTACAAAAACACAAATTAAAAAACTAATTCAGAAAGTATGGAAAGGGTTGAGAATATCATCCAGCTTTCCCCCAAAGAAGGTGCAGGGCCCCGAAAGTGGTTTTGCACACCTTCAAAGAATGATAATTATGGTATTTAAACTGTTGCAGAACAGAGAAAAAGAAGAAATTTTTCCTGATGCCTTTTCCAAAGCCAGCAAGACTTGACAAAGAATACGCTTTTTTAAAAAAGCACTAATCTCTCTTGTAAATGTATGTGAAAAAAATAGTAAAATATAAGCAAATTAATTCAGCAGAATATTAAAAGAATAATACACTCATATCCAGGAGGGTATAATCTGGGAATGCAAAAAGAGCGCACATTGACAAATCCATGAATAGAATTCATCATGCCAATAGGTCAAAGGAGAAAAAAAACATGAGGCCATCTTGAAAGATGCTTAAGAAGCATTTTATAAAATTAACATCCATTCCTGATTTTTTTTTTTAAAGTTCAGTAAAAAGTGAAAGCATTATATGGCCAAGGAGCTGAAGCACAGGGTTTCTCCTTCCCAGCTGGGTGACTTTGGACAATTCACTGAGGCTCTCAAGCTTCAGTTTCATTATTTGAAAGATGATTATCATTCCATTTAAATGAATGAATGTAGAAAATCATAGTGCACAGGGCCAATGTCAAACACAGAGCAGCACTCAATCAGTGGAAGCTTAGTCTTTTTATTAGTAAAATGGAAACAGCATCTCCTCAACAGAATTTTTAAATCCATCTATATCAAAAAACAGGATTGCTAATATGAAACACCAGATAAAAATCTCATATCACATATATGATACGAAAGGGATTTTATAGTAGATGGTTCTAGATATGGATATAGAGATAGGGAAAAAATGTGGAAGGATATACTCCAAGATATTAATAGTTGTATAGCTCTGGGTAAGAGGATTATGGGTGCTTTTTTCTTTTCCTATATTGAATGTTTTTAATGTAAATGCAGTAGCAAATGTTAAGTCACAGTAGAGATAGTAAAAAAAAAAAGAAGAAGAAGAAGAAGAAGAACAAAACTGTTACTCCAGAAAACCAGACAAATTGGAAATCTCTCCCAAAAGGCAGAGAAAGTGGATTAAGAGCTAAAAATGATAAAGGGTGTGATGAGATTTGAGAATCAGAAAATAGATGTATAACCTAAGGCTTAGAGAGATTCTTAGAGAGATATTGGAGCTATCAGAAATTCTAGTCAAAGCAATAACAGAAAGGAAAAAAAAAAGTTCTTTTCCAGGAATAAAAAACTGTGTGCAGATCAAACGTTTTGCTAGGTACCAGCCAAACTCAATGAAAAGAGATCAATAGTGGTTCAATTTTATTTTCACTCGTAGGCGACAGAATTCTACAAACACACACGCCCACGCTACTTACACAAGGATAAAAGTTATCCTGGCCTCAGACCTTTCCGCAACACAGCTACCAGAGAACACAGAGAAGTACAAACCAATCGGGTCTCAGACAAGAAAGACCTGGAAACCCTGCCACTCACTTATCTTTCTTGGGAAGGATGCTTGAAGGATTACTGGAAGGTGTTGTACGCCAGCTGGGATTAAAGACTAATGAAAAGTCAGTTTCAGTAAAGGGGAAGGTGTAGCACGAAAGGAGTGTAGGTCTTTATTTGCTCATCTCTCTCCCAGACTCAGAAGTGTGACTGCTACGGGTTGCCCAGTGACTTCTGGCGTCCCTAGAGTCTGACGCTGCTGTGCGTCCTTGCTCTCTGCCAAGACCCGGGAAGAGGGTGACCGATGCGGCAGGGATGGAGGCTGGGGGACACACGACAGAACCCCTTTTTCTGAGACAGGACAGGAGGAGGGACGATTCTGCTTTTCCTGCTGAAATTTTTTAAAAGGGCGGGCAAAAGATTGCAGGGCTGTCCGCCTGGTTGCCCTGGGAGAGGAGAGGCAGGGCGGCTGCGAGCGGGGCGTGGTGCTGGGCTCTCTGCCCGGTCGGGAGCTGGGGCGCCCGCGGGTTCTCGCACACCCTCCGCCTAGGCGCCCGCCACCGCTCGAGTCACCGCGTCCTCAGTCCCCTCCCTTCCCCACCCCCCGCCGGGGTCTCCGGGAAGGGCCGTCAGTCGGCGGGGGTCCCCGCGGTCGGGGAGACTGGCTGGGGGCCTCGCCTCCTGGACAGACGCAGGGCGCGCGTTCTAAGCCCGGAGGGCGAGGGCGGCCGGTGCGGGGCGGCTGCGGGGCGGGCGGGCGGCCTTACCCCCGGGCCCCGTGGACACGGTGACCTGCGCGTAGGTGGCTCCCGCGGCGGCAGCCGGGCCCGACACGCCGTTGAGCGCCGCCACGCGCACGGTGTAGCGCGCCCCGGGCCGCAGGTGGAGCAGCGTGGCGGCGCGCTCCCGCAGCCCGACCTGGCGCGGCACGAAGGCCACCCGCGGCCCGCACGGCTCGCACGCGCCCCCCGGGCCCTCGCGGCCGCAGCGCAGGCACAGCAGCGAGTACGTGACGTCCGAGCGGCCGCCAGAGTCGGCCGGCGGCAGCCAGCGCAGCCTCAGCGCCAGCGGCGAGCGGCTCAGGCTGTACTGCAGGTCCCGCGGCGCCGACGGCGGCCCTGGGGGGACGGGAGGGGGGCAGGGGGAGCTGTCAGCGGGGCGAGCGGGGGGG